>JAFFST010048089.1:40305-50620 GCA_022414735.1 Noturus placidus | reverse complement strand
GGGGGGGGGGGGGGGGGGGGGTTGGTGTCAGCGCTTGCTGTAAAGAGCCTCTCACCTTCCTCCAGAGGTTTGTCGTCGATGCCACCCCATTTAATATGTCCTTTTTTGATGAGCGTGCCGATGGGGATGTTCCAGCCTGCAGTTTTCCCCAAACCAGTGTGACAGGACTTCTTCCCAAGAAGGTCATTGAAGCCAAAATTGGTGCCTTTCTTTACTACAGCCACAGCGTAGTAACACGTCTCTCCTGGTACAAGTTCAAGATTACAGACTCAAGCTTATTATTATTCCTAATAAAGCTGCAACAACAATTTAATCAAAATTGATCATAAAACTGTTTGGTATCTGTGAACTGTGTTATGAAGCACGCTCTCGGCTACGTCACGACACTAAAACACGCTTGAAATGCCGGAGCACTTTAAACCCAGGTCTGTGTTTACAAGCAAAATACAGAAACTCTTTAAAATTATAAAATGTCATGTTGTATTGCAGCTAATGACCTGATGTTTAATTGTTAAGACTATTTAATCCATCTAATCCATTAGCAGAGTAAACAATAATCAGTTATCAAAACATTCATTAGTTGCAGCCCTATTTCTTATAGAGATGAAGTCAGACTTATACTTTTGCATAATTTCAGATTGGATTAGAGAATACCTGTGCTGTAACGTTCTGCGATGATGGGGTGAAGGTTATGGGGTGCGAGGCCAGCTGTGTAGATATCTCCTCCGTCCAGAGTGATGGCATCTGCTTCACCTTTCTGATAAAACACATTTAAAGAGTTTACTTTTTAAGAACATTTTTATTTTAAATCAACCCTACATGTTTATAAACAATTAATATATGGATAACCATGCAAGTCTCTCTCTCTGTCTGTCTGTCTGTCTGTCTCTCTCTCACACACACACACACACACACACAGAGTATTCAGTATTTCAGTATTTGTCACACACAATGCTGCTGACTACAAAGTGTGTTTTTTTTTAAATAACATTATTAAATATTAAATAATAAATGATGGATGGATGTTTGAATCTTAAATTTTGCTTTTTTTTTTTAACCTCTTAGAGTCACAGTCCGGGGGCCATTTCTACTGATAACACATTGTATACTCGCGCGCTGAGGAGATAAGAAGAAATGGTGGTCTTCAGAGATCATTTGGGTTTATTGATGTAAAATGTGTTTTGGACTAAATATTTTGATGTAATTGTGATGTGTGGAACTTTGGCAGTGCAACAAGACTGTTTTGTCGGGATGTTATGGATCAGTGGGCTGCTATGAGGTTAAAGGGTGAGTTGGCTACGTTTGGTGTTCCTTTGTGTGTCTGCTGGTGGTCTGACAAAGACGGTGATTGTAGCTGCTGTTGTGATTGCATCTTTAAACGATTAATATAAATCAAAACACAAGATTCTTAGCTTTCCAACGGTATGTTAAAATTCTGGCAGCCCATCAGTGGGCTGCTGGAGCAGTAAAGGCAGGTTGGCTATCTTGGCTATCGAGCCAGTTTGCTAACTTCCTTGTGAACCAGTGTATTATAGAATGAATGAATTTACTATGTACAGGTGAAGAAATTGGAGGAATAATACACAAATATTAATAAAAGTTTCATGCATTAACAAAAAAGGTGTGAGATCACAATGCATTCTGGGGAAGGTTGTGCTGCTGATGTGCGCTTAATAATTAAAAAAAAAAACTTCACATGAATATAGTAATAAAGTATAGAAACAATGCTGAAGACTCTGATTTAAACTGAAACTAAAAATAGTACTGAAACATTATCATGTTCACTTTAAATTCAGGTCTAACACAAAACCCCAAACCACTCATATTTTACCGCAATGGCATCAATGCATTCCCGAGTTCCTCCTCTCTTCACGCAGGTTGGCCATTGTGAATCTGGTGAAGCTTTGTTGCATTTCTTTTCCTCATCGTCTGATTTCAAGCACCATCTGACACTACTACGAGCTGTTGAACACTGCACTGCAGCTGAAATATCAAGAAAATTGTCGTGAGTGAGCTAGTTACTGTTAGAACCCTCATTTGACGGGACCAAGCCACCATGACACCTAACCAATTACACCTATATGTGCTTGTTAAACATCCACTAGATGTTTCCACTAGATTCTGGAGCGTTGCTGTTGGGATTTGTGTTCATTCAGCTATAGGAGCATTAGTCAGGACGGGCGTTGATTTTGGGTGAGGAGGTCTGGGGTGCAGTTGACGTTCCAGTTCATCCCAAAGGTGTTTTGTTCAATCCATGTAAAGGTCCACTCTGAATACGGCCCCTTGTTAATTACTGACATAAGCAAAGTTAGTGAATGAAAATGTCACTTAGGAATGAATTTCAATGTATTACAATTTTAATTAATTATAATATAACAAATAGAGTGAATTATTACTGGAGCATTGTTCTGTGAGCCTCTTAAAGAAATACACTATGTAGGATATGAACTGTACACCACACCATCTACTGCAGCTCCCTACTTACTATATATATATATATATATATATATATATTATAGCTTAATGCCCTATTATTTGTAGTGTTTTCCAAGTAACGTGCAATTCTGATCAGAATGTTCCTCTTTGTGTAGATTGTAGCGGAGGTTTGGTGCAGTGGTTCGAGCTGTACATGTGTACACATTCGGTGTGACACAACACAAAAGCTGAAGGTTCAGAGCAAATCTTTAGCAATGAAAGTAAACTAGGAGCAGTTTATATAGTAATAAACATTTAAAATATAGATATATATGTTTACAGAGCAAAAAGGTCCCAAAGACCTCAAGACCCAAAATCTCAAAATAAGTCCACTTAATAATTCAGATTCAAACAGTCATCTGCACAGATATACAATTAGTCTTTAACATTTTAAAACACACTACAGAATGTATTGCTTTACCGAGGCCTGATAGAAAGGCACAGATGATGAAGAGCTTCATGCTGGACTCCTGAATGCAGCAGATCCTGTGTGAGACAGTGAGAGGACCTTTATAGTGGGATCTGATGGGGCGGAGTTTAGTAAGAAACAAGAGCTGGCCGGAATCCTAAATTTCTCTTTTAAAGTCCATTTTCTCTGCTCTGTAAACATATCACAGATTAAGTCCAAAGTTTAACAATCCATAATGAAATAGAGAACAGTTCTTATATGATGTTTTTCAGACTTTATGATCATAAAATGATAATTATTTTTGGCTAAAATTTTAGTGTGTGTCCTTGTTGATCTTTTTGAGCACCTTCAACTTCCTTTTTCTATCTCAGGAATATTGTCCTGAGAAAATCCACACTCTATAAACGGCGATATCTGCTAAATACGGCAGCTAGGATTCTGACTGGTGATCACATAACCCTTATTTTAGAGTCCTTGCATCAGCTCACGGTCACTTACTGAGTTGATTTTAAAATCCTTATGATGGCATATAAAACATTGCATGGTCTGGGTCCTCAGTATTTGTCAGAGAATATGTATCCTAACAATATGTCCAGGTCCTTTGGCAGAAAAACAGTCCCAAAACATTAAAGATCCACCTCCATATTTAATCGTGGGCATGAGGTACTTTTCCATACGGCTACCTCTCTGTGTGCACCAAAACCACCGCTGGTGTTCATTACCAAAAAGCTTTATTTTGGTTTCATCTAATGACCATAGAACCCGATCCCATTTGAAGGTCCAGTAGTGTCTGGTAAACTGAAGAGACTCGAGTTTGTTTTTGGATGAGAGTAGAGGCTTTTTTCTTGAAACCATTCCAAACACCTTGATGTAGGTGACTTCAGATTGTAGTATTGGAGACGTTCTGACCCCAAGACACAACTAACTTCTGCAATTCTCCAGCTGTGATCCTTGAAGATGTTTTATCCACTCGAACCGTCCTCTTCACAGTGTGTTAAGATGATATAGACACGCGTCCAATTTCAGGTCGATTCATAACATTTCCAGTTGACTGGAACTTCTTAATTATTATAAAATATAAATGGGAATATATTTCCAACATATTTCTCATACAAGTTCATAGAGGTGCCAATAATTGTTGCACACCTATATTTAACTTTTTTTTTTGTAAACTTGTGTTGTGTTTGCAATTGTTTGATATCCCTGAGAGCAGAGTATTTTTTTTTTAAACAAAATATCAAAAGGTTAAGCAATAGACCATTTTTAACAGCCTTCTTTACTCATACTTACCAAGGGTGTCAATATTAGTGGAGGGCAGTATATATAATTATTCCTTTTTGTTTATTTTTTTTAAATGTATTTGTACTTGATTAATATTATGTTTTGCCTTATGTTGTGTTTGTTTTGTAGTAAAGCACTTTAAGAACAGAGCTTTTATATGTCATGGGGGAATCCAGACAGGCGGATACAAACTGCAGAACTTCTTTATTGGGAGACAAACAGAGGGAACAGGCTCAAGGAAACAAATGAGGAAAATACACTAGGTACTGGGGCTCAGAAACTTAGTACAACTAAAAACGAAACCCTAAGAAAACACTAAATAAAATAAGAGGTGAAAACTGAAACAACTATAACCTGACTTGATGCAATGCTCCAGGAACTGAGGAGAAACACCAGGGAAGTTAAATAGGGCACTAATCAAGCAGGGCAAATAGAACACACCTGGGTATGGATCGACAGGAAGTTAAAAAGACAATGAGAAGAAGTTCTGCAACGGCAGTCGGGGTGGCCTCTAGTGGCAAAAGATAGAATTGTCCCTGGGGACATGACGAAGCCCCCCATTAAGGTACTGTTCCTTAAGCACCACCAGTCTGAGAGTTTCGAAGCAGTGACCGAAGTGAGGCCCAATGTGGGAGTGACCACGTCCCCAGCACGTCCCCAGCCGAGCAAGGGAGAAGCACTCTGCCACGAACAGAGGTGATTGATTAAGTACACCAGCTGGGAAGGGACAGGAACAGCCATGGAACCTCCAGCTAAACTAATCCCTCCCCTCGTTCCTGTCTATCCCACTGCCACAAAATCTAATCCCACTGCCACAAAAGCTAATCCCTCCCCTCGTTCCTCCTGTTGGTAAACTTCTCCCCGCCTCACCTCAAGACCCAGGATCCACTCCCAACATTGCAATGAATTTCTGCTGCATCCATGTTTGACTAGAGCATCTTGCCACATTCTGATTTGGGGAGACAGACACAAGGGAAAAGGCATAAGGAAACAAACACCAGGAGTTCTTATTATTATACTTTAAAACATTAAGTATTATTATTTTATTTTTGTTATTATTATTATTATTATTATTATCAACACCATTGCCAGCAAATAATCACAGTTTAATACACTACAATGACCTTCCAGCATATTTAATGCCTTATTTGGGTCATAAAAAGAGAGCATTTTGGGCTTGAGAAAATGAAGTCATTCCAAGCTCCAGAGTCCCACTTCTGAGGTAAGTTGAAAGCAGTATAAGTGCCTTAAGGTAGATCAGTCCATCCAGGATTTATCGATTTTGCAATCACACAAGTTAATGCAAAATCAAGGAAACTCTGCAATATTTGGAGGAGCTGCAATTTTTCAAAATTACAGCATATTTTCCACAGATTTGGGTCGAGACGTGTCATGTGACGTCATCTCAACGCACATTCAGCCAAAGCCCTCTTTGATTCATATGTGTCAAATATGAGTACAGCTAAAATCTCTCATTTACCCACAAACACCACTGTGAAAGACCGCGCAACACATCCATTCATCCATCCATCTTCTATACCGCATTATACTCTTCAGGGTCACAAGGCCTATCCCAGGGAGCATCAGGCATGAGGCGGGGTACACCCTGGACAGGCTGCCAAAACATCACATCACACACCCACTCATTCATACACTACGAACACTTTGGAAATTCCAAATCAGTCTACCATGCATGTCTTTGGGCTGGGGGAGGAAACCCCCGCAGCACGGGGAGAACATGCAAAATCTGCACACAGAATCGAACCCCCGACCATGGAGGTGTGAGGCAAACGTGCTAACCACTAAGCCGCCATGCATCCACGCAACACAATTTCGCCAAATTCATGTAGTTTTCTGAAAAAAAAAAAAAAAAAACGCGGCAAATAACATATAAAAGTTTGAAAACAGCTGCAGCAAAATTAAGCATTTTTGGACTCAACAATCACAAAAAACAACACACAATCCTGTCCTGACTGTGCGATGTAAGTGGGATTTTGTGGATTTTTGGCTTTGTAAGCGAGCATCAGTGTATTAAATCTGATGAGGACAGCTACAGGAAGCTCCTGGAGAGTGTGCTGCAGTGGGATAGTGTGGGAGAACAATCAAACAAACAAGATTCCAAGTTTCAGTAGTCCAATCTCCAGATGACGAGCAACTGAAGCAGCACCTGAATAGCCTCTGTGGATAGAAATCACCTGTATTACTGCGTCAGGTTAGCAGAGTAAGGTAAGACAAGTCCATTGTGAGGTAAGACAGGCACTTGGTTGTGCAGAACAACCCCATGGTTGCATGCAGTGATAAATGGCATGATCTGAGGGATCTGGAGGTTGAAGATTACTGATACCGGTCAGCAGTCTCCCTTGTCTAATATATCTAGTGTGAGCTTTTTCAGGAGGGGAAATGTCCAGATGTCTTGAAGGCTTCAGTACATGACTGGATGGGAATGGAGTCATTTAATAATAATACGAATAACAGTTCAGTCTGTGTATACACAATGTGTACAAAAAAAGACGCAAATGCTTGAATGAATAAAAAAAATGCCCTTCTTCTTAATTCTTATAAAACATCAATTCTGACATTGGGTACTCAGTCTGCCTGAGATACGGGTGCCCAGAGGTACTTAGGCAGATCTTTTAGACTCGATTGCAGCTCTAAATAACCCAAGATTGAAAAATACACTCAAGCACTGCGTGACTCCAAGGGAGCAAAGGAGTCCAGATTAGAGGCGAGAACATTGCTCAGTAAAAACCTTATCTCCAAGACGAGCTGATGAGAGACGATAAAGAGAGTCGGCAAAATCTGTCAGATTAATTGATTTCCATTTATGAAGAGTAACAACACGTGAAGATGATGTATAAAGAAGAGAATCATTCTGAATCATTGAATGAATCATTTGCAATCACAAGGTCGAGAGTAAGATTTTGTTGTGTGTTGAGCCACTAATAAACTTTATAAGATTAAAATAATCCAGTGAAAGTCCTTCGTCATCGCACATCAGGACTCCTTCCCTAAATGTCTCATAAACGTCTCCTTACTTTAAGAAAAAGTCACCATTTGAAAACTCATTTATGTGGAGAGTACAACGTAAGAGTCCATGTGAACGAGCCGTTGCTATAGGCACGATAACGTATTAGAATGAATGCGTTAATATAAATTTGCGCTACTGTCAGAGCCGCCGTTCTAGAAAATTAATTCATCAACACCTTCTGTTCTGACTCGATCACAGTCCAGAACCCAGCAGCGCCATGGAGTCATCTGGAGTAGTTCTCTTGTTAAATTTCTGCTACAGCAATATACTCGTGTGGGATTGTTAAAGCTCTGTTTATTTTGGCGAAAGGCAGAAATGTCCGTGCCGTTTTTCAGTGCAGTGGTGTGATGTGTACACAATCAATATTACACAACGCATGAGCTGAAAGTTCACAGCAAATCATTAAAAAGGTGCACATCGGTGAGCTCTTTATCACTGCCACTTACACACTCAGAACCTGACATTCTTTTCCTTTCTTTCAAAGTGTTTTTTGTGATTATATACACCAGGCATGAACTTTATTCCATGCTATCGTGAGGTCAAGACCATGCAACGTTACACAAATGACACACAGCGCATGAAGCAATGCTGGAAAATACAGAATGGAGGAAATTTGGGACAGAATTTCACAATATTATTGATTTTCTTTTCCGTACTTTGTGCCACCTAGGAACCATTTTAATCACTACTATTACTACAATTACTATAAATAATAATAAAAAATAATAATAATATTAATAATAGTGATAATGCTATTATTATTATCATTTTGGACAGGAAATAAAGCATCCTGCAATTGACATTTGTATATAAACATAAATGAGTCTATAATCCTCAGTGTTTCTTTAATTGTATTTTATCTCATTTTATTTTATTTTTTGACAGTGCTTTTCAAAACAGACATTGTTGTCACAAATCAGCTTTACAGAAATCCGGACACACACTATATGTCAAAAATATGTGCACCCCTGACCATTACACCCATATGTCATTCTTCTCCAAACTGCTGAGACAAAGTCAGAAGCACACAATCGTATAGAATTTCTGTTCACTGGAACAAAGAGGTCCAAACCTGTTCCAGCGTGACACAATTTACACAAAGTGAGCTCCATGAACACTGGTGAAGGTTGGAAGAAGGTGGAAGAGCTCAAGTGTGTTGCACAGAACCCTGATTTCAAACAACACTGACTCATCATCTTTAGGATGAACTGGAACTAGAGTCTCCTCACCATCACAACATCAGCGTCTGACCTCAACCTCATTAGCTGAATGAATACAATCTCATAGCTGAATGAATACAAATCCCCACGGCCATGCCCCAAAATCTTGTGGAAAGTCTTCCCAGAAGAGAAATCATTATAACAGCAAAGGGGAATAAATCTGGAACAGGACATTCAACAACAAACACATATATGAAGTTGTAATGGTCAGGGGTGCACATACTTTTGGACATACAGTGTAGGTTTAGATCTCTAATGAACAAGTGTAAGCTGTATTTCTTGATGGTGTCCATGTTGGAGCATCTACTGAGTCAGAAACCAGACAAAGTGTCTACACATCTTCCCGTCTATCTGCTCGTCTGTCTGCCTGTCTATCTGTCTGCAACTCGTTCGACTCAAGATTTCAGATAAGATTTGAGAATGTATTGAGTTTTTTCCTCTACTTTTATCAGAAACTAACTCCTTATCTGTTATATTATTGTGCAGCTCCAGTGTTTGCTCACTGCTTAACATTCTTAACATTTGTTACTGCTGATACCGCTGAATAAACTCCACCTACTTATTCTCCACCAAGTAACGACTGGAAAACCACACCGATAAAGCATGTTCACTGCTAACGAGCTGCTACTGTAGAGTGGGACATTTACGCTCTACATATACGCTCTATATATACTCTATACATATATGCTCTACATATACGCTCTACATATACGCTCTACATATACTCTGTACATATATGCTCTACATTTATGCTCTACATATACACTTTACATATACTCTATACATATACGCTTTACATATATGCTCTACATTTATGCTCTACATATACACTTTACATATACTCTATACATATACGCTTTACATATAATCTATACATACTCGCTCTACATATATGCTCTACATATACTCTATACATATACGCTCTACATATACTCGATACATATTCGATCTACATATAATCTATACACATACGCTCTACATATACGCTCTACATCTATGCTCTACATATACTCTATACATATGCGCTCTACATATACGCTGTACATATACTCTATACCAGGGGTCTTTAACGTTTTCCAAGCCAAGGACCCCCAAACTGATGGCGAGATGGAGCGGGGACCCCCTAATTATATATATTGTATGAAATTGTGTTATATCAAACTGGTACCAAAACTTTTGCGACCCCCATGCAGTACCTCCGCGGACCCCCATGCAGTACCTCCGCGGACCCCCTAGGGGTTGCAGACCCCCTGTTGAAGATATCCACTCTATACATATACGCTGTACATATATGCTCTACATATACTCTATACATATACGCTCTACATATACTCGATACATATTTGATCTACATATAATCTATACATATATGCTCTACATCTATGCTCTACATCTATGCTCTACATATACTCTATACATATACGCTATACATATACTCTACATATACGCTATACATATACGCTGTACATATACTCTATACATATATGCCCTACATTTACACTCTACACATATGCTCTACATATACTCTATACATATACGCTCTACATATAATCTATACATACTCGCTCTACATATACGCTCTACATATACTCTATACATATACGCTCTACATATACTCGATACATATTCGATCTACATATAATCTATACACATACGCTCTACATACAGGGGTGTGAAAAAGTGTTTGCCCCCTTCCTCATTTCCTGTTCCTTTGCATGTTTGTCACACTTAAGTGTTTTGGAACATCAAACCAATTTAAACAATAGTCAAGGACAACACAAGTAAACACAAAATGCAATTTGTAAATGAAGGTGTTTATTATTAAAGGTGAAAAAAAATCCAAACCATCATGGCCCTGTGTGAAAAAGTGATTGCCCCCCTTGTTAAAACATACTATAACTG
>JAFFST010048089.1:24832-35505 GCA_022414735.1 Noturus placidus | reverse complement strand
TTTTTCACACAGGGCCATGATGGTTTGGATTTTTTTTCACCTTTAATAATAAACACCTTCATTTACAAATTGCATTTTGTGTTTACTTGTGTTGTCCTTGACTATTGTTTAAATTGGTTTGATGTTCCGAAACACTTAAGTGTGACAAACATGCAAAGGAACAGGAAATGAGGAAGGGGGCAAACACTTTTTCACACCACTGTATACGCTCTACATATACTCTATACATATACGCTATACATATACGCTCTACATTTAAGCTCTACATATATGCTCTACATATACTCAATACATAGTCGATCTACATATAATCTATACATATACGCTCTACATATACGCTCTACATCTATTCTAAACATATACGCTCTACATATACGCTCTACACACTCTATACATATAAGCTCTACATATACTCGATACATATTTGATCTACATATAATCTATACATATATGCTCTACATATACGCTCTACATCTATGCTCTACATATACTCTATACATATACGCTCTACACATACTCGATACATATTCGATCTACATTTAATCTATACATATACCCTCTACATATACGCTCTACATCTATGCTCTACATATACTCTATACATATACGCTCTACATGTACGCTGTACATATACTATATACATGTACGCTGTACATATACTATATACATATACTCTATACATATACGCTCTACATATACTCTATAGATATATGCTCTACATATACTCTATACATATACGCTCTACATGTACGCTTCACATATACTCTATATATATTCGCACTACATATAATCTATACATATACGCTCTACAGAAGAAGCAAAGTGCAGAGAGTACAGGTGTAAGTGCCAATTTTTTTTTTTTTTGGTTAGGTGTTCAAGGAAGAGATGGGTCTTTAGCTGTTTTTTGAATATGGTGAGAGATTCTGATCTAGAGGTTGCTATTGCTAGTCGCAAGGCTTCAGTGACGGAAAACAGAGCGGTCTCCATGGAGTGATTGCTCTTGAAACCAGACTGCTTGGTATCCAGGAGGTTGTTCTGTGTGAGAAAATTGGAGAGTTGAATAAAAATGGCTCTTTCGAGTGTTTTGTAAAGCAAAGGGAGGAGGGAAACAGGTCTGTAGTTGTCAACTACAGCAGGGTTAAGTGATGGTTTTTTAAACAGTGGGGTAACCCGGGCCTGCATAAATGAGATACGGTATGTGCCAGTAGAGAGGGATGTGTTAAAGATGTGTGTGAGTGCAGGTAATACATATACGCTCTACATATATGCTATACATATATGCTCTAGGGAGCATTTGATCAGATGAACACAACGTTAGCACAGGTATGAGTCAGCAAAAACTGTTTCAATGAAAAAGAGAATATCTCTGAAAAAATTTTTGTATTTTATATGATATCACACTGTTGTCCAAAATGCTAAAGTACAGATAAAAAAAGCTCTGAAATGCATATTTTCATTTTAGATGCACTTTAAATTCATACATTAGGCTGAGAGATTGGTTATGTGTCATTAATTTCGATCAGTTTGACTTTGGCAAGAATTTATCGCTTGTTAAGGAAAAAATACTTACAATTATATTGTTATTGCAACCAAATGGAAGCAGATTCTATATAATTTAATCTAATAATAATAATTATTATTATTAATAATAATAATAATTATTATTATTATATTACACAAACATACTAATATCAAACCCATACTATAAATTACACAAAAACAGTAACTTGTGACAAAGATTCTGCGTTTGTTTGAAAGAGTGAAATTATGGATATAACCTGTGGTACAGTATATAACTCCCAAACTCATAATCGTACAGAACGAATCGATCGGCACGTCGCTCAGGAACATGCAGACATTCACCTCTGACCTCTCAGTATTTGGCAGAAGATAAGAGGACAGGTTTTCAGCAGTGCAATAATCACAGGTAAAAACTTCAACTCTGATACGTCAAAAGTCAGAACTATCGTTATGTGTTCAGTATGCGTTCATTATGCCTCATCACATATAGAACAAATAATTCCTTCTTTTCTCGCTGAGTGTGTGTGTGTGTAGGATAACACTGGCTCGTATGAGCAGGTGGCATGAAAGAAGCCGTTACTCAAAAACTATCATCTGAAAGCATGAGAATGACCCGGCCGCAATGTGGGAAAGATTCTGTGGTGAGATTAGGCCAAGATAGAGCTTTTTAGCCCAAACTCAAAGCACTATGTGGGGCACAATCCTAAAATATTCCCGTGCTTGAAGATACACCATCCCTACAGTGAGGTGTGGTGGTGGCGGCAGCATCATGATGTGGGGATGTTTCTCATCAACAGGGACCAGGCATCTTATTAGAATTGAAGGAACAATGGATGGAGCAAAATATAGGGAAATATTGCAAGAGAACACGTTTCAGTCTCCATTCATCCATCCATCCATCTTCTATACCGCTTATCCTCTTCAGGGTCACGGGGGAACCTGAGCTTATCCCAGGGAGCTGCAGGGTACACCCTGGACAGGGTGCCAATCCTGCTTCAGTCCTTTTGCTAAAAACCTGAAGCTTGGGAGGAAACTCACCTGGCAGCAGGACAATGATTAGAAACACAAGGCAAAAGCAACGTCGAAGTGGCTCGAGAACAGAAAGATAAATGTCCAGTGGACCAGTCGCTGATCTTAAGCTCATTGAGAACCTTGAGATGAGCATCACCCAACCAACCTGAAGATCCTGGAAGAATGAACCAAAATCACTCCAACACTGTGTGTAAAGCTGCTACACATCTCCCAAAAAAATTAAAGCTGAAAAAAGTGGCTCTTTTAAATATAAATGTGTTGGGTATGGTTTTTCAGGTTTAGTCAAGTTTTTATTTTTATTTTTCATAAACCTAAATCCAATATCACCTTAAAATATCCAAAACCAAAATAATTACTGAATCTATTTTTTCAGACATTTTTACTCATTTGAACCTTGACATATTCTTGTAATAATGCTGGATAATTTCCTTTAGAAATACAAAGGTTCAAAAATAAAAAATTTGTTTTTTACTCATATTCATCATTCTTATTTATTTTTAATTTATCTTTTTTACTTTGACAATCCTGCGCTCATCTTTTTACACAAAGGTGAAAGGTCATCGGGTTTATCTACGATACACTTAATTCCTTTCAGATTTCAGGCCAAAAACGCTGCGGCGTTGTGTTTAAGTGTTTACAGAGTAAAGTACATCAACACAACACAACACAACGCCTCGGACAAGTTCACTGCAGTGTGACACAACTTAGCTTCCTGTGCAAATGAATACACTCCTTTCCTTTCTTTCTTTAATAAAGGCAACACGGTGTGAAACTGTTTAATTCAGCTTGTGTGTATCACGTTAGCATCGCATTAGCATGCCACACTAAAGAGCTAAAAGCTAACACAGTAGCACATTAACTAACTTCTGAGAAAGTGCATCAATTCGATTCATGCAGCTCTTTATTTTTTTATTAAATTACTCTTAAACAGACTGTGTTAGCTTGAAATGGGTTATTCTTTTTAATAAATGCAATACTATGTATTTTTTTATATTTAATATTAATTAATTTATTATTATTTTATCCATGCTTTATAAATGTAATTCTTTTTAATCTTATTGTTTAATTAATATTCATTTTTAATCTATAAATATTATGCTGCATTCCATACATTTAAAAAAATAATATATATATATATATATATATATATATAACATTTGTGCTGTTCAGGGATTTAGAAAGCTTTTTAAAAAGCTCCGAGTTGAAGTCAGGTCAGTGGCCCATCTGTTTAAACAGCTGCACAAAAGTGTTTATTTTAGCAGTTTTTGCCCACTCAAGTCTAATTTCATTATCTGAAAGTTTACAACCCTGAAGAAGACTTTGTTCTGATTTAATTAATTTTAATTTAATTTATCAATTTGTATAGCGCTTTTCACAATGGTACATTGTCTCAAAGCAGCTTTACAGAAATATCATTTTTACATTTACAAGCGACTTACTAATGAGACCACATTCACACACCAATGGGAGCAGAGCTGCATGCAAGGTGCTAGCTTGCCATTGGGGGCAACTTAGGGTTCAGTGTCTTGTCCAAGGACACTTCGGCATGGGATCACCCGGGCCGGGATTCGAACCACCAACCCTACGGTTAGTGGATTAGTGGACAACCCGCTCTACCGACTGAGCCACAGCCGCCCAAGCTGCCGAGCAAGCACATCCACACATCCGTCTGTATCTTTACAAACCAAAAATACATCAATAAAAACACAAAAAATAAACCAGGCTGATTGGCATGTCCAAAGTGTCCGTAGTGTATGAGTGTGTATGTGATTGTGCCCTGTGATGGACTGGCACCCAGTCCAGGGTGTACCCCGCCTTGTGCCCCATGCTCCCTGGGATAGGCTCCAGGTTCCCCGTGACCCTGAAGTGAAGAATAAGTGGTATAGAAGATGGATGGATTTAAACCCAAAAATATGGGTGTCTAGATTCCTGAATAGAATGTGTAGAGCTTTCTACAGCTTTTATACAATTGTACATGTTTGTTTCTGCCCAAATTTTTTGGAATGATTTTACAGAGAAATTTCTCAAAATCAGAATAAAAGTACTGTGTTTGTGTTCAACCGTATACTCCAGAATAACACTGTGTGTGGAAATAAAGCGTTTAAACGAGTTCAGAAAATTTCAGAAAGATTTCAGAAAACAGGTCTGTGAAAGGCTTTTGGAGCGGAACAGCCAGATCAAATGAAGATATATTTTTAAAATATTTTTTTTTAATTTAAGTTGAACTTTTATCTAGCTTTTTGCAATAAACAGGAAACAAATAAATAAATAATTGTAAAATATTTATATCCCAGTTGTTAATAATAATCATTATATATATACAGTATATATATATACAGTATATATATACAGTATATATATATATATATATATATATATATATATATATATAACTATTCCCTGAGGTTAATGTCTTTGCCCTCTCTGTTCCGTGAGCAGAGCTTTAATCCACACCGCAGAGCGACTGCAAAACAACACGTTACAGCATATTAAACCTCCACAACTACAATTACACAATGTGTCAGGACTCAGACACCGCTCTGTGAAACTTCACACAGACGCACAAAAGTATGTGAGAAAGACTTGAGGAAGGGAACTGAACAATCCAGCACTTTATCTGTGTAGAGTTCTGCGTTCTGATTGCCGAAAAAAAAAAAAAAAAACTTTTGGTGAAAAATCCGACTTTCTCAGATTTCCCCAGATTCACACCACAGGTTAAGGAGGTCGGGACCTGGACAAGTTTGAAATTCCCATCACGCTCCAAAGCCGAGATCTGAGGTTCTCATTTTCAGTGTTTCAGTAATATATAACGGGTTTACAGGAACATAAAGGAACACCATCCCGTTTACAGAAGAGCGAAGCCTCAGGATTTTGAGGTTCTTGCGAGCACGTGTCGGTGAATTCGGTAGAATTTTATTCATCTGGACTTGTGCTTTATGCTACACACCGTTACAACTTTACCGCTGACACTGGAGACTCCTTCCATAAATGTTAATTAAATAAGCCTGCTTACAGTTCAACGGTAATGATGTGTTATGATGAGTGCATTAATATAAACCCGCGAGTAGAAGCTGCACTTCTGTTAGAGGAACGCATGCAGTGTAAGAGGAATAAAACAGCTCGGGACGTGCAGATAGAGGAAAATAATCAACGTCCAGGTGGTAATCATTGATTATTATTTCTCCCACTCATTTTCCGGATATTTCTATCTCTCCTGAGAACTTCACCTGTGGTAGTTCATAATTCCGGTACTTCCATATTAATAAAATGGAGAAAGTCCCAGAGGAACAATCCCAGGTGCTGGAAATGAATTAGTCACACTTCTGTACGTGAATACACACCCCGCACTCACATTAATAAAATAATTCACCCACACAACACACAAACAAGTACACACACTTCCTTTTTTTCGGTTATATTTGAGAATCAACATTTTTTGTGGAAATGATGCAGCATATAAAAAAAGAGACAGAAATTTCACTATAAATGTAACGTCCCACACCATCGCTGCTCCGTGCTGACCATTCCAAGTTTTTAACCATTCCTCAGAAGTCTGAAGATCCGATCCAGCTCAGTCCGTCGCCGAGGTACGAGAGCTGCGTGAACGCATGCCGTCATCGACTTCCCCTCAGCGCGCCGACCGCGGCGACAAACCACCACGTTATTTTAGTGCAGATTTGTGTTTGTTTTTTTTAACCATGTACAAAAAAAGTGATCGACTTGCAAACTAGCTATCGAAGGAAACCAGCTGGTTTGCTCATTAGCTAGCATGCTAGTTAAGTAGCTAGCAGAGGACATGTTTCACACGTTGTTGTCGTGTAGACGATGATTGGGGATAATAAAATGTTTAGAAAGTATACAGTGGAATATTGTGTGGCGTAGTTTATTGCTCACGTTTACTTTTTTGCTGAACTTCACTTGAGCACTTTATATGTTCTCAAGGGGCCTCGATCAAGGAGACTCGACCAAGGGGAAGCAGACAAGGGCATGTCACAAAGAGATAAACAGTTCAGGGTTTAAATCCTCACAGAAATAATTGATTTGATTTCTCTTAAAGTTACTCGTTAACTGATCCAAAGTCACTGGCTGAACCTGACTGATCTCTTATCTCAAAATTATTCCGTGGTTATTGTTCGGAAAACCGAAAAAGACCCGGAAGGAGCAGGGATGCGCGGAGATATTCACAAATAAATATGAACGTGTGGTCCGTTTCAAGGGAACGCGGTCCTCTTCGGCTCCGTGGAGGACGACGGATGAGGGACGAGTATGAAAATGAACAAAACGAAGAGGGCAGGGTTAGTTAGTTCCTCTCCTGAACAAACACTGTCTCCTGAGGGCAAAGCCCCGCCTCCTGTAGCGTGATGTCATAGTCCAAATGAGCCAGCTTCCGCCGTGGGAAGTTAGTGACAAGTTCGAAGCGTTCGTTCGGATATCCGTTGGACTGCACATGTCTCACCAGAGCCTGCGGTGGGGGGAAACAACACCACCACAACAACAACAATAGCAGCATTCGGTAACGATGCATCATGCAAAAACAAACAAACGCACTTAAATTTCGTGAGATTCTGGGCTTGTACATACCATGAGCTTATCGTTAGCAGACAACACTACCTGTTCCCTCCGACCATCTGGGTATCTCAGCATTAGATGAGCCTTCGGACCTTAAGACAAAACAAACCAACAAAAAAACAGACCAATCAAAACTCAGAAGGGGCGTGGCTACAGAGACCTACAGGGAACATAAGGGAGAGATTTTCTTAAGAGTTAAAGGAGAAAAAAAATCAGAAGAACTTAAAAGAAGATGGAGCGGCGGAGGAGAAGTAAAATGAGGAGGAGGAAGCAGAAGGAGCAAGAGAACAAGGAGGCTGAGAAGGAGAAAAGGAAGGAGGGGATTACAAAAAGAAGGAAACAGAATACAGATGAGAAGAAGCAGCAGAAGGAGGCTGAAGGGAAGAGAGAAGAATGCAGAGGGAGAAGGTGAAGAATAAGGGGGTGGAGAACACCCAGGAAGAATAGGAGAAGGAAAATAAGAAAATATAGTTGATGGAGGAGGAAGCAGCTGAGGGGAAAAAAAGGGGAAGGACAAGAAGGAGGGTGAGAAGGCAAAGAGGAGAAGCAGGAGAATAAGAAGAATGCAGAATATGCAGAAGGATGAGGAAGAAGAGGAGAAGGAAGAAAAGAAGGATAAGAAGAAAGACGAGAAGAATGAGGAAAGAGAATAGGGAGGATGAGGAGAAAGGAGGAAATCGTTTGTGTAGTTCTTGATAGTCATTAATACATCACCCCCCGGTGGCTTAATGTTGAGCTGCGGTAATGAATATGAAGATTTTAATCATTTATGATTTGAATGGAGCAGCAGGTTGTGTGTGTACCATTATCTTCAGACTGTGTGCTTTGGGTTGTTGTGATTTTGTGACTTTGGTCGTGATGACGTTGTTGTTGTCGTCGTTGTTGCGACTCTGCGTGTTTGTGGCTCGGCCGAGGAGGTGGTGGCTCCACGTGGTTTTTCTTGCTCTCTTCTTTTCTGTGGTTTGACTCTTTGTGCGGAGACTTCCTATTCTGAGTGGGACTATCTGAGGAAGTGGGTGGGGCCTGTTCTGACGATGTGTTTCCGTCTATAGAGTCTTTCCCTCCTCCCTCGTCGTCTGATCCATTCACAGAGATCATGCCCTCGCTGTCGGAGAAGGCCTCGGCGTCCGAGTCATTTTCCGACTCCGCTTTCTCCTGCCTCGAGTCGTAGTGCGTTTCCTGTAGAGACGCTCTGATAGCTGCCTCCAGCTGACTGTCCTCACTCGCGTCAATCAAACTCTCCTGAGAGGAACATCAAAGAAACATCACAGCACAATAAATAACAATATATAAATACCGTATTTTCCGCACTATAAGGCGCAGTCTCAATTACGGGGTCTATTTCTGTACTTGACCAATACATAAGGCACACACGGTTGTTACGCCAACCAAAGTTGCACATTTTTACAGATTTTGGAACTCAGTCCACACATAAGGCGCAGCGGATTATTAGGCGCACGCCCGATTTTTGAGAAAATTTAAGGCTTTTAGGTGCGCCTTATTGTGCGGAAAATACGGTACACTGATAAAGCACAATAAAATCAGTATGGATGATGGCACACTGCAATAACACGTTTAATTAAGTTTTACTAACATTACGCATTATTCTTGGTATAATCCTCACATTTTTCTTTACACAATAAAAATAAAAGTTAAAACCAAACCTTTAAGAAGATGAAAAAATTAAAGGGTGTAAATACATTTTAGAACATATCTGCAAGCTGCAATATCGGGGTCAATAATAATCGGCACCATGAACAGCAAAAGAAGCCATGTAACATGTTTTTGGTTAGAGTCGGATGAACAGTGTATGAGGAGTTAGAAAAAGTTAACTTTCAATAATAATAAACCCATTTATTTTACAAATAACTAAAAATAACTGCTATTTAGAATGTTTGTCCAGTATGTGGCGCTCTTCTGAAACCACTCAGGTAGTATCTGGGCATGATGATCATCATGTGGGAAAGCAAAAAAAGCCGTTTTGTCATCACCTGACCAGTAGGGGCAGTGCAATGAAAGCTGCAGGTAACTTCAGGGCCCAATGTTGATGACACATACAAGTGTCATCACAATCCCTCAAAGTGCTGCGGAGATACAGCCTCAAGTTCAATTTTCCACGTTCCTTGTCGAATTCATTGGAGCGCCGTTCAAAAACAGTACAGTTTATCACAATTCTGTGAAGAACTTTTTGTCGTGAACGCCTCTAGATGACGCCAATTTTCATGAAAAGCTAGGAGTAGTTCGAAAAAGTAGGTTTTCAAAACATTTAAAAATAGCGGACATGAACTTTGCTCAACCATGACATAATTGGTATCTGTTTTGGGCACGAACCACGGAATCCATCACCACCATTCTCATGACAGCAGGCAAAAGGAGTCAATAGCATTATCATTTTTGACCAAAGGGTGGTGCTGTCCTGAAACTTTGAGTCCCTCCAGAACATCGTGCCAAAGACACAAGATTGGAAAAACACACTCCTCCTCCTCTAAACACATACACACACAGGTTCTTACAGAGCGAGCACGTTTGGCTGGAGGTTGACTGGAAAGTCCGTCTAACTGGCCATGTTCCCTTAAAAACCCCGTCACTTGCTCCAGGAATGAGGAAACGTCCAGCTGATTCCACTCCACCATCTTCTGACCTGTTTATCACAAAACGACACAATCATCATCATCATCACTCATCTTTATTAACAATAATAACATAATTAAAGGGTTATGTGGAAAAAATATATATTCCCACCATTCAGAACCTCCAGGTCTCCCAACAGTGTTAAAAAAAACATTCTGTAAATATCTGTAAATAAAATCCTTAACTTCTGACTATTTTATAGATTGAGACAGTAGTATATCAAACCTGTTTGTTTATATAAAAAAACAACATTACAATTAGCAACAAGGTTATTAAAATGCCTACTGTCTGTCTCTAATTTCAATTCCACCTGAAATCAGTAGTCCACTCTCCACCACCCTGAATCACCGACGGCCCAAGTGGAGTTCAGCACCACGTATAGCAACAACCCAAAACTACAACACATACGACGATTTCCCACAGAACACCTACACGGCTCGGGAACCAATCGTAACCCAGGATACGGCCATCTCAAGGATAACATAACCCTAACTAAAAAATGATTAATTTATTTATTTTATTTGAATGCACAGCTTGTTACCGAGAAACCGCAAAGAAGAGCAAACTGGAGATTTTATCTGAAGTGCTGATACAGGAGACGAGTCCCTGTGAATGAGCGGTTACTATAGAAACAATAGCGTATCATATATACAGTGGTGTGAAAAAGTATTTGCCCCCTTCCTCATTTCCTGTTCCTTTGCATGTTTGTCACACTTAAGTGTTTCGGAACATCAAACCAATTTAAACAATAGTCAAGGACAACACAAGTAAACACAAAATGCAATTTGGAAATGAAGGTGTTTATTATTAAAGGTGAAAAAAAATCCAAACCATCATGGCCCTGTGTGAAAAAGTGATTGCCCCCCTAAACCTAATAACTGGTTGGGCCACCCTTAGCAGCAACAACTGCAACCAAGCGT
>JAFFST010048089.1:0-15313 GCA_022414735.1 Noturus placidus | reverse complement strand
GTTTGAAATATCCAATAAATTTCGTTCCACTTCATGATTGTGTCCCACCTGTTGTTGATTCTTCACAAAAAATTACAGTTTTATATCTTTATGTTTGAGGCCTGAAATGTGGCAAAAGGTCGAACAGTTCAAGGGGGCTGAATACTTTCGCAAGGCACTGTAAATGTCTCTGGGGCTTAATTTGTTTTGTTTATTTAAAAACATCATCTATTTTCTGCCGCACTTATCCTACATGGGGTCGTGGGGAACCTGGAGCCTGTCCCGGGGGACTCGGGGCACAAGGGTACACCCTGGACGGGGGGCCAAACCATCACAGGGAACTATCACACACACACTATATACACTTTGGAAATACTAATCAGCCTGTCTTCGGACTGGGGGAGGAAACCGGAGAACTCATTTGAAACCCCGGAAGCTCGGGGAGAACATGCAAACACGGTGCACACAGAACAGCGGCGGGAATCCCAAACCCTGGAGGTGTGAGGAAAACGTGCCAACCACTAAATTTATTTAAATCTTTAAACTCTAAATGTGTTTTCTTTATATTTCTATCATGTACAGTAAAAATGACCGGAGCCTGTACAAACATTTTTCAAATTAAGTTTATTGTCATTTATATTACATTCATCTCAAAACATTCAATAAAGCAGTTGTGAAACAATACAAAAATAAAATAAAGAGGGGGAAACAGCACACTGAAACAATTAGCAATTATATCTGATGATATAATTTTCTTTAGAACTTTATATCTGTGATAGTTTACTCTGAAACCGCTGTATTGGACGCTACGTTTTTAAAGCTACAATCAGAGAATTTATTTATTTTTTAAATATCTAATCTACACTTTAACTGACTAAATGCTTATTTCACTTTTCTGTACTTATATTTATTTAATTACTGATAAACAGTATATCTACCCCAAAGCCTAAAGTCAAATATACCTTTAATAATAATAATAATAATAATAATAATGAATAAGTTGGGGGATATGATATCGATATTGCAATAAGTTTTCTGGGAGTTTTTTAGGTATCATGAAATGTCTTTCTTTTCCTTCTTTCCTCATTTAAATGCTATTTTATGATAATGTTATTTAATAGTGTTAGCGATGCTAAACACCGTGATATGTTGAAAAACAGAATATACGCGTTTCTGATTGGCTGACTTGAATCTTCATTAGTTATGTACATTTTTTGTTCAAAAGCGTCTCAATGTGTCAAGACAGACAGCTGACATTTTCCGACAGCAACCAGTTTAACAACGTATTGTCGTACCTCAGTGTGGAGCAATCCCTGGCGGTTAAGTTAGCGGTTAACGCTAGAAATAATCATGTCGTAACTGTAGTCGAACTGAGCATTTTCTTATTAATCGAGTAACACACCTGAGGTAAATGTTGACGTTCCGGATCGTTCTGTATCATTTCCACCGTAGCTCTGTCTTTCCTTTGTCTGTTTTAAAGCTGTGCTAGCTATTAACGAGCGACCATACTGGAATGTAACCATGACAACAAGCAGGTATAGCAGCAACAGCTTCTCTCTTGCAATAAACTATCAAACTAATCGTTAGTATAGTGTATGACATGAAATGTTTTAATTAGAGGTGACTAGAACAGTGCGAGAGATGTAACCATGGCAATGATAACATAATGGTAGTCAAGTGAGATGTTGGTGGACTAAAACGCTAATGCGATATACATAACCATGGCCTGTTGGTTTAAAGGATCAGGAGTTGTGGTGCAAGTGAAAAAAACTTTGTGACATCACAAAATATCCGCCATAATCCACGTTATAACTTTCACATCACTGATTGTAGCTTTAAAACCACGTCGTTAAAACATCGTTAAAACGTCAGTTGGCGCCAGAAAGCGTGGCTTTATAGAAGTTTTACTGAATAAAACAGAATAAATCAAAGCTTTAAGACTTCATAAATAAATAGCAGAGATGAATGAACTTAGCCAAATTCATTCCAGTGCGAAGGCTGTGGTCATATACATATATATACACATTATAGCGGCATTATGCAATTCTGCAGCTGTAGTGTTTAACGCAGGATCAAATGCACGATAAAACACAAAAACACTCTCATCCGGTGTTTCACATGCACACGGCGTTGCACATTTTATACATCCATCCATCCATCAATCTTCAACCGCTTACTCCTTTTCAGGGTCACGGGGAACCTGGAGCCTATCCCAGGAGGCATGGGGCACAAGGCGGGGTACACCCTGGACAGGGTGCCAGTCCATCGCAGGGCACAATCACATACACACTCACATTCATACACTACGGACACTTTAGACACGCCAATCAACCTACCATGCATGTGTTTGGACTGGGGGAGGAAACCGGAGTACCCGGAGGAAACCCCCGACACACGGGGAGAACATGCAAACTCCGCACATTTAAATCGTATAATTTCGTCAGAGAACATCCGGAAAAAATACTGAAAATAATCATACTGTGTTCTATAGAAGCCCAGAAAGGCAGTTCATTTTCATCATTGTTATTATTATCAAACCAATTTCAAATTGAAGATAAGACCAAAAAAGTGCACTGCAAATCCAGCTAAGTCTTAACTGTTCGTCTCTTGTGGGTGTGGCCTTTCTCTCTCCTTTTTTTGTTCAAAATATTTAAATTGGTCAAATCCCAGGTCCTTGTGGCAGAGCTTCCGGAAATGAGCCATGGAGGACGTACAGGATTGTTCTGAGGAATGTACCAAAGCCGATTATTAGATTGCTCTGCATTAATGATACATTACTAATTTGCATTAAAATGTCGCTTTATTATTTTTTAAACTGAAATATATGGTTGACAAATCAGCAAGCTCCGCCCCCAAAAGTTCCTGGTTCCTCAGCTGCATTGTTATAGTAATTATATCAAACTTTTTCCAGCCTGAGATGCCAAGAAAATCTTGATATAATAATAATAATAATAAGGTTAATAATAATAATAAATACTTTCTTGATTATTTTCTGATTCAATATTAAACTAAAACATTGCGTATGATGAGAGACTCAACACTGATCACTATCAACTTTCTGTCCTTCTAATGTCTCAAACCAAACAGTAGCATAGGGACGTGTGTGTGTATAAAGGGTACTCTTGCACATGTTCTAATAGTGTGTTTTATTTGACCAAAAATTGACTAAGCTTTGGAAGTGGAGGAACGGCTCAAGTGTGTGTGTGTGTGTGTTTTAGTAAAGGGTGTTTGCATATAAGCATGGTGTGTGTGTTTGATCTGGCTAATGGTTAGGAAAAGCAGAGGTGGAGTGTGTGTGTGTGTGTGGAGGTCAGAAGCGGATGAAGGTGGCATCGATCTGCCGGACGCTGGGCAATGCCAGCATGATCTTGCGTCTGTACTGAGGGTCCTTCTGCAGTGGGTTACGTTCCAAGTACACCGTCTCTAAACCTTTAGCGTTCTTCAGCTCATCCAGGTCACTCCAATTCTCTATCTGATTATCGTTCATCTGAAAAACACACACACAACTCAGAGATCAGTCATGAAGTGTCATGTGTTAGTACTCACACTCATAAAATATCTCGATATATCGTCTAACTGAGTATTGGCTGAGGCGTGAACGTTATGCTGAACTTTAATCCAGAAACTACTGCCTGGGAACCATTGCCCAGAAACTAGCCTCTAGGAGTTCTACCCGGGGAACCACAAGCTGAGGAACATCAACCTGGGAACCTCGTTCTGAAATCCTCAACCGAGGAAGAAGAACCTAGAACAGTCCGAGAAAGCTGCGCAGGCAAAATCTTCAATCTGATTTATTCACTAGAGACTATGTTGGAATGTAACCATGACAAGGAGCATAAAAAAAGGGCCTGAGAACCTCAGCCGTCCTTAAGGAAATCCTTGAGAACTTGAGCCTGTTAAGTTTATCTCTGTGGTTGAGTTTTCCAGGCTCTAGTTCCTGGGCTATTAGTCAAAAAACCAGAGCCCAGGAACCATGAACCTCCGTCTAGAACATTTGCATTTATCAGACACTTTTACCCAAAGCAACTTTTACAGATGAGGAAATACAAAGCGAAACTAAGCTTCTAATTTAAGCCTGGGGACCAAAGCACCAGAATCTTTCAAACAAACAAGATCTTTAGCCTGGAAACTACAGGAACTAAACCAGGATCTTTACCAGCCTGAAACACAACACTAACCCAAAACTCCTGCAGTTCTGTGAGGTGACCGATGTTTTCGATCTTCTTTATCCTGTTCGCTGCGATGTCCAGAGTCGTCAGTTTTTTCTGGGGAAAAAACACGGATTACATCCGAGTCGAAAAACTGCACAGGATTTCCCAAATAAAACAGATGAATGCATAGAAAATATTATATCAAATAAAAACAAGGTCCTAAAGACTGCGTAAACATCGTTTACAAATCGACACAGAATGTACGGTTTCTTTTGTTCATTATTGTTATTAATAAATAAAGTTCCTTTAGGGTAAGACTTATAGATTACTGAGTAAATAATAATGGATTAACGCTGATAATATGGTGACGTTTACACTGGAACACAGTTTTGGACCTACGTTGTTCTCGAGGCCTTCGATAACCTCGATGCCGTTGTGACTCAGGTAGAGCTCCTTCAGGTTCCCCAGGTTCTGCAGTCCCTCTAGTTTGGTGATGCGGTTGCTCTGCGTGCAGGAGGAAGAAGAGAAGGAGAAGTCAGACGTAGGAACGTTGCAGACACATGTGTACGAGAAGTCGGTTATCGTGAGCGCTGGAGTAAGGACGTACCTGGATGCTGAGGACCGTCAGGTTGTGGAGCCCGTCCAGGTTCTGCAGCTGAGCGATCTTATTTGTACCGAGGAACAAACTGTCCAGAGACGTGAGCGTGTCCAAGTTCTCAATGATCTAGAACCAAGGAACACGGAAAATTGAGGACGAGAAGAGAAACTTATTGTCAATCGACGACACTTTTAACCCTGTAAGATGATTTCATCAGTGTGCGCCTCCTCCTCCTGTGATTTTCAGTTAAAATGAGCAAAATACTACAGCTCTGTCAAGACTCGTTTAAAATGAGTAGAAGCATTGATATTTCTCCGAATTAACAATCTGGCTTTATTTTTATGAACTGAAGTGCAAAGCTACACAAGGAGGGGAGGAGAAGGCGGACAAGAAGGAGGTGCACACTGATGACATCAACAATCTATGACAGATAAAGCAGTAAAACAATCTGGCTTTATTTTTAGTGCAAAGCTGCATGTAAGAAGCAACACGATGATGACAGCATCAAGCTGCGACTGATTCCAGTTTCTTTATGAACTTCGACGCGATACTATATGTGTGTGTAGGAGGAGAAAGAGGCGCAGACTGGTGACATCATCTCGCTGCGACCGGGTGGCCACAATTGTGAGAAGTTCCTGACGGTTGTTTTAAGACCAGTTTGAATAATTAAACAGGTAGTCAGGGCGAGTGTCATCGCTCACCCTGATGCGATTGGACCCGAGCTCTAGCATTTGAAGGCCGGTGAGGTGTTCGAGGTTGCTGATGTTCGTGATCTTGTTGTGCAGCAGGAAGAGCTTCTTCAGCTTCGTCAAACGCTCCAAACCTTCGATCTTCCTCAGCAGGTTGAATGATACATCTAGCTGCCTGTCGCGGATTAACACAGAGCCTAGAACATCAGGACGTCGCTCCGGGAATAACACAATACATCATACAGCTGTTATAAAGTGACTAGTGTGTGTATTTCAGACTAGACAGGCCTGGATTTCATTATACACACTATGCTTGTGTGGGTGACCATGTGTGTGTGTGTTATATATTATAGAAACATATGTAAATGTAAGACTCACTCGAGCTCAGTTAAAGCCTGCAGGTTCTCCAGTTTGCGGATCTGGTTGTCGTACAGGTCCAGCTCCCTCAGCGAGACCAGACTCCCCAGGTTCTCTATGTTTTTAATCAGGTTTTGTCTGAGAGAAAGCGTCTGATGGCAAACACAAACCGATTAGGATTTACAAACGCTTATAAACCAAGTGTGGTTGTGGTTTGTCTAGTTTCAGACGTTGACTTTACCTTGGCTTTCTGCAAGACCTCGAGTCCTTCAATCTTCCCGATCCGACAGTGGACCAGATCAACGTCCTGAGAGAATAAAGAATCATTTTATAGAGTCACTATCACGGTGTAACTTCCAGCCACGCCTCTTTTCAGCGACTCTTTTGGTTCCGACACGGCTCTTTCCTCCTAAAGCTCGCGACATGAAATTGTTCTTCCGATTATGGCCACCGTTGCCATGGAAACGGTTTTCATAAATGACACAATAACGGTAGCTAAACGTTGTTCGTCTACAAAAATAATCGATTCAAAGAGGCGACTCGTTCGCGAACGACCTACCTTTTCTAACGAAACGAGCCAGAATCAAATTGTCGGCTCGTAGAAAACGTTCGGTGACGTGGAATAAACGTCCTCCCCTGTTCAGAACGCAATAGGTCCGATCCGGACGGAAATAAAATCCTGGAGTAACTTCTGCATGCACATTTAATCCCGTCCGAATAGGGCTTCACTGTGTGTATGGAAGAGACTAAATACCTTCGGATTGCACTATTTTACGTTTGCTTGTCAATGTTAGCGCCATGTTAGCTACAGGGAAACCATGGTGACTGTCAGGAACGACTACGAATGTCCAAAGTACTGATTCGGGGCGATGTTCAGAGAAACTTTAGCTGCTGTGAGAACACTAAACATCAAAAGGTCATGTTTTTATCTGCTCACCTCCTCATTAGGGTCGAGGGTGATGGTGTCCATATCGACAGGCAACTCCTCTGGAGCTGGAGGGGGGGGGACAGAAAGGTTCAATAAACTTAAAAACATAAAAAAAGGTTAAAAGTGTGTTAATGCTGAAAATCATCATATATAATAGACAGTCCAAAGTAAAATCGCAGAATCACAAATATAAGGTCATATGCAATTAAATTCACTACATGCAGGTGAAATACAAGCACTGTACTCAAGTGTGTGTAAGGGTGGAGAGAATAAGTTAAACTCTTCGTGTCACCTGTGGAAGCTCGCTGCAGGTCTTCGACTTCTCCATTGACACTCCTCCTCTTGGTCTCATCATCGCCGGACTCCTCCGACTCGCCCCTCCTGTCAACTGAACATCAAGACCTCGTTTTACTGACGACGTAAAGGAACGTTTAAGCAACAGAGGACCCTGCAGTACAGGGTTGCCAGTGCTGTGGTTTTCCAGCACAATTTAGCTCATATTAAGTAATAAGGAGGAGTTTAGACTTGCATTGGACTTCTATTTTAATGGATTATATCCCTAAATTAAAATATACTTACATTGAATTATAAAGGTTTACCAACAGCTACATCTTAACACTAAACTAACCTCCTAACGTTGCCATGGAAACGCAGAACATATCCTCTGAACTACTCAGCAGACCAGGACTCTACTGTATACGACTGATGGGAATGCCGACTGGGATCAATCGGCTCATTTCTCCAATAAGATTCGACTCTCGAATGACTCATTTACTGTTTTTTTTTTAAACACTGTAGATTAACCATATTCTGACCTGTGACTATTCTTAGTAGCCTTACTGTGACTGATATTCTTTCACGCTCTCATGAAAACATCTTAATTTAATTAAACAGCATTACCTACAAAAAAATTGGATATAATATTCGAGTCGATACACAAGCATCACCTAAAAGAGCCGGTTCAAAGAACTGACTCGTTCGCGAACGACACATTCAATATTAACTCTGCCTTTTATGACGTTTTAAAATGATGGCGTTTAAAAAGCAATTCTAACACATCAGCTCATGACTAGTGTGTGTGTAGAGCAGGGAAACTGGTGTTCTGGTTCACCTGAACAGGTAAATTAAGCTTGCTCAGCACTTCTCTTCTGTCCTTTGCCCTTCACACTTTATTGTTTTTTCTCCACCATCAGATCATCAGCTCATTCTCTAACGCGTTATAACGCTAAACTGTGTAAAGTGGAATAAAGGAGCAGAATTCCCTGCCATACTGTATGTTATGTAGGTTAGCATGCTAGCTAGTTTGACATCCAGGGTTGGGTACATGACTGAAATCGACGCGCCATACTGTTTAATTTTTTTTATTATTTTATTTAAATATAATAATTAATAAGTTCATTATTTGTAAGAGGCATAAATACATTAACGCTAATTAATCAATAACCTAACGCCGAAAGCTACTATAATTTCTGTCTGGGTTATTTCTTTTCCCTACCTGTATTCCTACACGTCCCACCTTCTGCGCTGGGATTGGTCACTAGTTCGTACTTTAACAGTTTCACTATCCAATCAGCGCCTTTGCTTAGAGTATTGTAAAACACCAGCCAACCGCAGCCGAGGAATCTGATCCAGCTAACCAATCGTGATGTACGAAGGCAGGATTTGTCAGTAAACGAGTGGATGAAGGGGGAAAGAAACTGGATTTCAGCTACTACGCTAAATCAAATTAATGGTTCGAGCTTGCAGAGGTAAACAATCACACGACGTTAGCATGCTAGTTAGCCGGATGAATGGTGAGAAAGGATTTGCACGCTGAGTGCAAAGGAAAAAGATATCGCCCAAATTTGCAGATAAAAGCAACGTGAAAAAAACATATCGCTTTAGTTATCTGACGAATTAACAGCGGAACATCGGCGCTAGCGGCTAATGACGGCTTTTAACTCACCTTCCATCTCCTGAGGCTCGCTAACAGATAGGGTAGCCATTTTTCCCCCTCGCGACCCACCCACGGCTCAATGATTGACAGCTCCAGCGACCAATCAGATCTCCGCAACAGAACGTCTCATTGTCTAACGGTAACTCATTCTTTCAGAAACATTATATTGCGTTAAATAATAATAATAAAAAATAAATAATTACTAAATTTTATACTCAGTCTCAATACCAAAAAAATGTATGTTTTTGTGGTCCATGCATAGACATTTACATAATGTAAAAAATCCAAAATTGTTTAAAAAAAATAATTTCCTTCGCTTCTATTGCTTAAAACATGTTATGCTCAGTGTTTTCTTAATTGCATTATGTGAAAGTAACAAAAGAAATCCATTTGTGATATGAAAATGAGCATGTATTTAATTTAAAATCTATTAGATTAAAAAGGTACATTTTCAAAAGGAAATTCTACTAGGAGTAAATAAAAGCTTTTAGGTGTCGCATCTGATGCATGTTCATAAAATGGACACACGACAGCAATTTATTCAGCATTTTATTTATTCTACTTCCAAATCAAATCAACACAAACCTGAAACAATACACTGTCACAGATCAGTAATATTAGATCATAAAACACAGTGTGGATTAAATAATACCTGTATTGTTCAGTCACAAAGTCTTATAAAACCGCACCAGGACATCAAACAGAGAAAATAAAGCAGCGTTGTTTAATAAGGATGATTTTAATAGTTTGATTAAGACAATCATCACATTACTGCAATGAGAAGATTACAGAAAGGTCAGAACATTTCCAGAATAAAGTGGTCTTTAACTCACCATCACCATCTACAGGGTCATTTAATCAACAACCAGCTATGATCCTTCACTCCGTTCTACTACGAATTTCACTAAAAGGTCCACTAAAAAATCTAATAAAATTCAACATTCTACCTTCTTAAAAATGCAGAAGTCAAAATTGTTCAGCTTTAACTTACAGATTTTTATCTACACGACCACAACAGTATTTCCTCTAAAACCTTTTTTTTTTGCAAGTTAAGAACTCTTAATTCTCCAAGGAACCCGTTAAAGAGGGAACCACGTTCTTGGTATTAAAAAGAAAATAATAAGAAATAATTTAGTTCATTTTCTCACACACACACAATCTTGAAGTTTTTTTTGGCAGCTAAGAATCTTTAATTATCCAGAGAACCCCTTACAGATCCCACAAAGAAGCGCTTGTGTGTATTAACTCCAAATTATTGCTAGTTATTTTCTTCTTAATATTTAGAACCTGTCAGGAGTTTAACACTCAGCTGTTCACTCTTACACATAAAAGGGTTCTTAGCCTCCAAAATAAAGGACTGTACTGTGAAAGAGTTCTGTTGGGGAACTGGGCCGGGAGATACCATGTATATAATATAGTATACCATAAATAATCACCAACAGTGTGCTTTTCTGAGATATTGTGGATATTGCGATGCATTGTCATTAATTAAAAATAATAATTACAAAAAATTGTGTACAGATTTGTTTTTAAATGGTTCTCTTTTTCAGGGTTGAATATAATTTATAAAAAAAATTAATAAAAGATTTTTAAAAAATTATTATTATTGCAGCACTACTGTACACTGGGCAGCTTATTCACAAAGGTGTTTTGATATTTGTATCACATCGCCCAGCTCAAGCAGGGGACGTGTAGTGTTGGGTTCTGCGTAGAACCTTAAGGAACAGCAGAGCGAAGAACATTTCAAGCTTACGCTTCATTTTCTAAGAGTGTAACGTTTACAGAGTGATTATTAATTAACACATTTCTTCACATTAGAATCATAATGTTCTTTAAAAAAACAAGTTCTCTCACTCTCACACCCGCTCCTCTCTCACACCTCTGATCATAACTCAACACTGCATTTGGTTTTTAGTTCATTCAGCTCAGATGTAAAATAAACACATTTTATAATAAAAATATCTTTTAAACACACCAGGACTCGTTTATGTTGCCTTTTTTTCATAAAGGAATCTTATCCAATCCAATTCTGATCACGGCCGTGTATTAAACAGAACTAAAGTGTATGGGGAAAAAAGAAAAAGAAAAACTCTAGCAAAATAAATTGACAAAAATCTGACTCCAATTTAAAAGTGTTGAAGAATTTTCTAAAAATCTCAAGTCATCATAAAAAAAAACAAGTCATCATATCAGGACATTTCTAATTCTTCTTATTTTAATTATTAACAAGGAATGAAAAAAAAGCCTTTAAATGTTTTTCCTTCACAAAATCCAGTCCAATTTAAACGAACAGACGTGTATTACAATTTTATTTCCTGATACCTGCGTAAACATTTCATCACAGTCTATATGATCTGATCAAAATATTAAATATTAAACATCGCGAGATAAATATATATTAAATGATATTTATGTGCTGATTTTAGTTAAAAAATCTAAAGAAAAAAGAAAAGAACAAATTTCTTGTGAAAGTAATGAAAGAATTTGTTCAGTGCATGGGAAGTGAACAAAAAAAAGAAAGAAACAAAACATCTTTTGGGTATAGGATGGGAACAGTTTTTCTAGTTTATTTTAATAAAAAAAAAAAAAAAATCAGCAACACAAAATCCTCTCCATCTATAAATATCATCATCATTGTAAACACTGATGATCAGAAATTACTCCCAACAGGAATAGTATCGTTTATGTCCATCCATCCTCAACCGCTTATCCGTAATCGGGTCGCGGGGGTAGCAGCTCCAGCAAGGAACCCCAAACTTCCTTTTCCTGAGCAACATTAACCAGCTCTGACTGGGGGATCCCGAGGCGTTCCCAGGTCAGTGTGGAAATATAGTCTTTCCACCTAGTCCTGGGTCTTCCCCCAGGTCTCCTCCCAGTTGGATGTGCCTGGAATACCTCCCTAGGGAGGCGCCCAGGGGGCATCCTTACTAGGTGCCCGAACCACCTCAACTGACTCCTTTCAACGCAAAGGGGCAGCGGCTCTACTCTGAGTTCCTCTCAGATAGCCGAGCTTCTCACCCCATCCCTAAGGGAGAGGCCAGCCACCCTCCTGAAAAACCCATTTCGGCCACTTGTACCCGCGATCTAGTTCTTTCGGTCATTAATTATTGTTTATGCATTTATTATTATTGAACAGTTCATATTCACATTTAAGCCAGATTCTGAACTCACACACCATTACCTTAAACTGTATTACGTCTCATTCCAAGCTTTTCTGACTGGAGGTTGACCTTTCGATGCGAGTGGGCGGGGCTTATTTAATTACTACATTCCTACACGTGAACATACGACTTTACAGGCAGCGTCTGCTTGGTTCTGTAGTTTTTACACCAATCACCCTGCTCTTTAAAACGGCAGCGTTTAAAAAGGCTCAGAAATATTAATTCCTGATGATGTGAATGTTTTTGACTACAAAAAAAGATGTTATTTCAAATTTATATATTTCTTTGTTTAAAAATATAGATAATTTTATACAGGGTAAAAAAAAAAATTTTCACCACAAACCGGGACTGAAGTCTGAATAAATAAAGGAGTAAATGACGAGAATTTAGTGTCGAAACAGCGCGATAAGATTTTACATCTGATTAGATATATTCACAAATTAAAATAAACACCTGAGCTGATTGAGGATTTAGTGCGCAATTATAATTATTATTAATTACATATCATAAATATTGTTATTGGCATAGAAGCGAGTCAAAGTAACCTCCACTTCTGTTTTTTAGTGTTTACACTGATCACTCATTTCGTGCTCCCAGCACTCTTTAACTTTTATGGAGTTTTGTGGGGGTCGCTACATACAAACGAGCCGTGTCAGGAACGCATTTAGGGTACGAATAAAAGCCTTACGCAAACATTTACACTCACTTCACTAAAAGATAGATAAATGAAGCCCAGTGCCAGTTTTATCGTCTTTTGAGATTTAAACACAAGTTTGTGTAATTTTCTTGCTAATGAGTACAATTTTGACACAAACACCAAAAATCACTTTTATATCTACACGGTTCATAGACATCTTTAAATTTTAATAATTTTTTTCAGTGGTATGAATAAGATAAAAGAGAGAACTTTAAATCGATTTAAAATCATCAGACCACAGTGTATTTTCTCATCTTTTAAAAATACTCTGTTTTTCATTAAATCTGTTTTTATTAATAATTTTTGTCTTGTTTTTAGTCTTTATTGGGAATGAAATTATAAGTAAAACACTGCTGAACGATGCTCTGTGAATATACAAAATGAAATAAAGTCTAACAGGTCAGGGGTGTGTTACATTTAAGGCACGTCAGAGTAAAACATGGCTCTTCATCACCATGATCAAATTCTTCTTCATGGCAGGTTGTAAACAACACGGCTGAACTGAACCGTCTGGCAGTGTGTGCGTGTGTGTGTGTGTTATGACGTGTGGCTGTACCAGTGCATGGAGCGCTGTAGGGCCTGCTCCCAGCTCTGCAATACTGGTTTATACACAGCACCACCTCCTCCTTCTGAGTCTCCTTTAACGCTCTGAGGAAGAAAGAGACGCTCAGTCATCTGCAGTTTCTTCAGCTCCTCTTTACTCTTCCAGTAACCTGCAGAAACACCATAAAATAAAATAAAAAAACAATTTTAATATCCAAGCTTCAGAGCAAATATAAAATATTCATTAAATTATATAGACAATTACTATATTGTATATTTTCATTAGATGATGCATGTTAGTGTTTTTTTCCCCCTCACCGACTCCTAACCCGGCCATGAAAGCTGCCCCGAGACACGACATGTCGAAATGTGCGGGCCGTGAGATTTTACGCCCCAGCAGGTCTGCGCTTAACTGCATGATGAAGTCGTTCATACACACTCCGCCGTCTGCCCTGTGAACACGCCGCTGTGTGTTATTACACACTTCTTACAGAAACATGAGGAATCCTCAGAGTGATGTAATAAACGAGATTGATATAATAAATGCAACTGGGGCGCACGTCAGCGTCCACCCAGTACCTGATTTTAGTCATGGGGATTCGGGTTTCCTGACGCATCACATCAAACAGCTGCTTATTCCTGAAGTCACACACACACAGGCATTATTTATGTGTAATAAATGATGTATTATTAATGAATACAGTTTTAACTTCAGTACTGCTGAATCTCTCTCCCTCACATGCACACACACAGAGTGTGAACTGACTGAAAGAGACAGACAGACAGACAGACATGTAGCCAATAAGACAGACAGAGACAGTATGGCAGACAGACAAGTTGAAAGACACAGACATGCATACAGACATTTTCACAAACACTTAGTCAATAAGACAGGTAAACAGAAAGACAGACAGACAAATATAGAGACACATGTAAACAGAGGAATATTTAAAGACAAAGTCAATTAGAAAAAAGGAAAGAGACAGGTACATAGACTGGTAGGCAGGTAGAGTAATGAATGGTAGATAGATAAATGGACAGAAAAGCTACAGACAGATGGACAGAGAGACAAAAGAAAGAAGGTCTCATGAGACACAAAGACAGACAGATGAGAAAATAAACAAAGATGAATAAATTAACCAAGAACATGTGTAGTGCAGATCTGAGGATGCACACGCACTCACCTGAAAGCGATGGACTCTAAAATGGCACGAACCAGGTGACTCTTAGTGGTGGAAGGTTTCAGACCCATGAATGCTGCACACGCTTTAGGGTCATTTAACGGCACCTATGGAACACACACACACACACACACACACACACACACACTAAATTAATAATCAAAATACTGTGATAAAACATCAAAGACAAAATCTATACACAATTCAATATCTATGTATTGAGTAAATAATAAAAATAATAATAATAAATATCAAATGAATATCACAGACATGATAAAATGCCTGAAATCAATCGTAAGCAGGAAAGAAAAAAGTATTTAATACATGATATACAAAGTCTGAGCAATCACACATAGGAGGAGCAGCACTACACACCTGCAGGCCGCTGAAGGAAGGAACGAAACACACTCCGTCCGAGTCTCTCACACTGCTGGCGATGGCGGAGGTTTCATTTAAATCTGTAAACAGCTCTGCAACACACAAACACATACTATTGCATCATATTAATTACATCTACTAGTCTGTTAGTGCTCTTACCTATATTTAATGCACTATTGTGTAAACTCTTTCAGACAAAACCCAGATAATTCACTAAAACCTACAAACTGTAGGTCACATACTTCTCGATATTTGTTTATAATTGGTACGCAAGAATATAAGGGGCTATAAGTGACACAGTAAGAATATAAGTGAGCCTATAAGTGACACAGTGTAAGACTATAAGTGAGTCTATAAGTGACAGTGTAAAACTATAAGTGAATATAAGTGACAGTGTAAGAATATAAGTGAGTCTATAAGTGACACAGTGTAAGAATATAAGTGACACAGTGTAAGAATATAAGCAAGCCTATAAGTGACAGTGTAAGAATATAAGTGAGTCTATAAGTGACAGTGTAAGAATACAAGTGACACAGTGTAAGAATACAAGTGAGTCTATAAATGACAGTGTATGAATATACAGTGCCTTGCGAAAGTATTCGGCCCCCTTTAACTGTTCGACCTTTTGCCACGTTTCAGGCCTCAAACAAAGACATAAAACTGTAATTTTTTGTGAAGAATCAACAACAGGTGGGACACAATCATGAAGTGGAAC
>JAFFST010048088.1:113146-124548 GCA_022414735.1 Noturus placidus | reverse complement strand
TATATATATAAAGACAACGAGCTCAACATCTGCACCTTCAACTGTGTGTGTGTGTGTGTGTGTGTGTGTGTGTGTGAACAAATCGTTTCCCCAGCAGTCTTAAGAAAGTTCACGTCAGGTTGCATGTAGACTAGTTAGGGCTCAGCCGCGCACTTCAGGATTTGGTCCTGCACTGTTTGAATCATAAGCGGATAAGTATGTCAGTAGTACAGTAAGAATTTTTCATCTCAGTCTGTTCTTTAGTAAATTTTAGCCAGGTCAGTGACCCAAATCAGACCAAGAGGGTTGTAGCATAATACATACTGTAACAGGGCGGCTGTGGCTCAGTAGGTAGAGCGGGTTGTCCACTAATCCACTAATCGTAGGGTTGGTGGTTCGAATCCCGGCCCGGGTGATCCCATGCCGAAGTGTCCTTGGGCAAGACACTGAACCCTAAGTTGCCCCCGATGGCAAGCTAGCACCTTGCATGGCAGCTCTGCTACCATTGGTGTATGAGTGTTCACTCATTTGTAAGTCGCTTTGGATAAAAGCGTCTGCTAAATATGTAAATGTAAACAGTAAACCATGCAACATTGCTGTGTGCAAGTGAGTTGGCCAAAGTCAATGTCCAAACTACAATAGAATACCCAATAAATGGATTTACAATGACTACAGTTTTTTTTTAATTTAATTAAAGAACAACACTTTAAACTTTTTATCTGCTTGAAGTTACAATTAATATTGTGGAACATCCATAAAACAAATTGGCACCCTGTCTAGGGTGTACCCAGCCTCGTGCCCGATGCTCCCTGGGATAGGCTCCAGGTTCCCCATGACCTAAAGGAAGGATAAAAGGTATAGAATATGGACGGATGGATGGAATCATAAAACAAGCTAGTTCCTGCTATCACGTTTGTTATAGCAGTTATAAACAGTTTCAGAAAAATTTCAATTACAGCTTTGCAAAGCACTGGTGCTAGAGAGTCCTTCCATAACTGTTAAATATAGATCTCCTTACAGAAAATGTCAGCATGTCAATCATTAAATGTTTTTTTCTTGGATAAATAACAGCATGTTATTTTTGTTTGTTGTTATTAGGCTTAGATTACATGGAGCGTCCACCAGATGTCTGTGTGAATGAACTGTTACTATCCATTCATCCAGTTTCAATATCCGACACAGGGTTGCAGTGAGAGTCTGAAAACTATCCCAGGAAACTTGGGGCACAAGGCAGGGGGCACCTGGACAGGGTTTCAACCCATCGCAGGGTACAATTACACACCCATTCACACACTACGGACAATATGGAAATGCCAATCAACCTACAATACAGTACATGTCTTTAGACTGGAGAGGAAACTGGAGTACCCAGAGGAAACCCCCGATGCATAGCCACCGCACACACAGGATGGAGGTGGGATTCGAACTCCTAATCCCGTAGGTTAACTACCCTGAACTGAAGCAATAATGTATCAGAATTCAGCAGTAGTGTGGTATAAAAAGCTTGTATTTGATAACTTGCAGCAAGAACAGATTCAAATATTACTCCAAGGATTCAATCACTGGGGCACACGGTGGCTTAGTGGTTAGCACGTTCGCCTCACACCTCCAGGGTCCAGGGTTCGAGTCCCGTCGGGGCCATGTGCGGAGTTTGCATGTTCTCCCCGTGCGTCAGGGGTTTCCTCCCGGTACTCCGGTTTCCTCCCCCAGTCCAAAGACATGCATGGTAGGTTGATTGGCGTGTCTAAAGTATCTGTAGTGTATGAATGTGAGTGTGTATGTGATTGTGCCCTGCGATGGACTGGCACCCTGTCCAGGGTGTACCCCGCCTTGTGCCCGATGCCTCCTGGGATAGGCTCCAGGTTCCCCGTGACCCTGAAAAAGGAGTAAGCGGTTGAAGATGGATGGATTCAATCACTCAGAATAAATTCCGGCGATTTAAATGAAGAATAAAAAAGAAGCATTGTCTTTTCTCAATACAGACAAGTAAAAAAGCCACCTCCTAAATCAAGCAAAATTATCTTGCACAAGATAAGGGGCACATTTCCTTAGCCCCCACACATGAATCAGTTCTGTTTGCAAGGAGACATTCTCAAATTAGGGCGGCTGTGGCTCAGTCAGTAGAGCGGGTTGTCCACTAATCGTAGGGTTGGTGGTTCGAATCCGGCCCGGGTGATCCCATGCCGAAGTGTCCTTGGGCAAGACACTGAACCCTAAGTTGCCCCCGATGGCAAGCTAGCACCTTGCATGCAGCTGCTACCATTGGTGTGTGAGTGTGTCTCATTTGTAAGTCGCTTTGGATAAAAGCTTCTGCTAAATGAATAAATGTAATGTAAATTAGACCTGCCTCATATTTAATCATTCTAACTAGCTAATGGTCTCTGTTGTACAGGAGGCTGCATTCATTTCAGAAATAGCCCGAGATCACTTCCATAGTGATTCCAATTCCAAGTGAGAATTTTTTAAAACTGAAAAGTCGCAGAACATAAACCATGTCCACTGCACTTGTCTTTTAAAGAAATATTTTAATGGGGGACAAAAAGTCAAACCTGTAACGAGTCTACACACATTCCATTTCTTAGATGTAGTCATGTCGTATTTGTAAATCACTTGACCAGATCTACAATAATAGTGGCTTATGACAGCAGTGACAGCACAATGACAGTGAGTTAGAGCGTGCTGATGTGTAATTAGTACTTTCTTCTTGGATATAATGAATGGTCATGAATTAAAAATTCTCATCTGACTGGCACGGTTTAATTATTTGTAATTACACATGTTCTGACCTTTCGTAGAGCTACCTGTCTGAGTGATTTTCACAGCAGCACTTCTCTACAGGTGATTCTACTGTAATGACAATCTCTCTCTCTATCACTGATTAGTCGAGACCGACCTTCGTTCACTTTATGGGTCAACACTTTCCACGTATTCCATTGATGTGATCCACAAAGCATTCCGGCAGACATAGCGGGGTAGTTTGCCATTGCTTTCCCCACCCCTCCCCATTTATCCGGGCTATAAACACTTTAGACACGCCAATCAGTCTAACATGCATGTCTTTGGACTGGGGGAGGAAACCGGAGTACCCGGAGGAAACCCCCGACACACGGGGTTTACAACATGTAAACTCTGCACACACATGGCCCTGGCGGGACTCGAACCCTGGACCGTGGAGGTGTGAGGTGAACGTGCTAACCGCTAAGCGCTAAGCCACCGCACACAATGACAATATAAGTGTATATAATAAAATATATTAAACACTAGTTCACAGCCCTTTTAATTGCCACTCGTTTTTACTTGACATTTTAGATTTGACTGTAAAATGTACTCTGATATCTTAAAAAGAATGATGATGACATGATAGACGAATACTGTTTTCTGATAGGCTGTAAGACATGCTTAAGGACTTACAGGTATTTATCTGACACGAGGACGTTGTTATAAACACGTGGACATTGTTATAGGAAAATAATCAACAATTCTACAAGGCAATTCTACAATGACCATTCCAAAATGTATTATTTTCCTGTAACAACATGTCCTGGTGTTTGAATCCTTATATACGACTGCAACTTGACAATTATTGAAATATGATTTCCCATAGCGGAAAACTTCGTAACATAACGTTACCTCTGATTGTTAAAATATTGAATAAACGTCTCATTAGAGATTCATTGCGATATTAAAAAAGACTTCTTTGTTAAACAGCAGCACATTTATTATTCGGCTTAGATCACATGACCCGATCATATAAATCCCTGTGTAAGTTGTTACTGTAGAACCGATGTAGAATGTATAACGTTTAAGCGCATACATATTGATATAAAACTGTGATTTTCCTTGCAGCCGGACCTACTGTCAGAGCTGCTGGTACAGGAAAGGAATTGATACCAATCAGACGTGAGAATCCAGCAACGCTGTGGTATAAAATGAGTTTAAATCACAGCGCACCTTATGCTCTCGATTTTCCTCTGCCGCTAAATTAAAGGTTAGGATCTGAATTCCTACTCATGACGTGAATAGACAGAAAAGAGAAGGAATGTGAGCTGAATGCTGACAGTGTTCAGGCTCTGATTTGTTCATTTCTGCTGTGTGCGTTACCATGGGGGCTTGAGCTCCTCTGCCTCTCTGTAATGAGGTCATTAGCAAACAGAATGAGAACAGCAGCATCTCCTCCATTTTTCATCACAGAACAGAAGTTAATAGGGGCTCTTACTGTACACACACCAGGGTAATGACACACAGATGCTCACACACAGCAGGGCAGAGACTCGACCTGTTTAAAGATAGAGGAAGAAGAAATATTGGGATGTGATTATCTCTCCCGTACATGGATCATTTGGCTATATTTAAATCCCACACTATATTTTTGACTAAACACAGATAATGTTGCTAGCTCTGTCATGTCTAATGATCTTTCCTTGGAATCTAAGAGCGAGTGTAAATGCAGAATGTATTTTTTTTAATCTATAAAGGGACGGGGGGGGGGGATTAGGGGTTAGTTAACATAAGAGGTGGGTCTTTAGCCATTTTTGGAAGATAGTGACAGATTCTGAAGGCCGGATTGAAGGTAGAAGTACATTCTTCCGCTGAAGGACAGTCAGTTTGAAGGTTCTGTTGAGAACCTCGCTGAGTAGGCACTACCAAGCATCGGACATTCACTGATCGCAGGTACCATGAGAGAACATAAACCTCAAACCTCAAGTGTTGAGGTAATGACAAACACATTTGGCACTCCAGCCTACCTTCATGTCTTTCCTCGGACTGGCCCTGAATTTAAATATTATTTCATTCACCTGTATATAATACTGCTGAAAGTATATCTGCTGGGATTTTGGCAGCTCTGCCAAGACCTTGGTTTCCACTGCTGCTTTTGCCATGGCAGCTTCCCCAATTGGCAGAGCGCTGCCCCAAATTAGTGGACAGATTTTGTTCCTCAAGTCAGGTCACCTCTTCCTGTGGGTTTGGCTTTATGAACGGACTACCAACTGAGAACTGTGACCTAGCAGTCAAGGAACTATTCCTCAAAGCAAGAGCCCCATACAAGACATCCATCTTGTAAGGCCTTCAGTAGAATCTGTTGCACGAATGCTGTGTGGCTCATTGGGTGGATATGGTGTGATGTTGGGTTCCTTGTTATGCCTAGTATGCACCACATGGTACTATTTAGACCCAATGGCATGCATTGAATCCTCATATCACAGGACAAAACACACTGACGTCCCCATGACATATGATGCCCTCCACTAATATTGGCACCCTTGGTAAATATGAGAAAAGAATGCTGTGAAAAATTGTCTTTATTGTTTAGCCTTTTGATCTTTAGCTAGAAAAAAATAAAAAAAAAATACTCATGGAAATCAAACAATTACAAACAAAACACCGGTTTATTTAAAAAAAAAAAAAAAAAAAAAAAAAAAACTTTATTAAGTATAGGTGTGCAACAATTATTGCCCCCCCCTCCCCCCCTCCCGAATTCATATAGGAAAAGTATATTCTCACTGATAGTTTACATTTTTAGTGACTAGGAACAGACAATTGTTTCCAGGATATAAAATTCACGTACATTCACGTGCACATCCTCCCGCCGAGTTCACTGTGAACCCTCACATTGTAACAGACTGTTATAAATGCGAGTGAAAGTGAGGAAAGTTTTGCGGGGGGGTTAAGCGCTTGGATCCCCCAATGTCCATACCATGGTTACGTCCTTGCATAGGGATATGACAAAAAATCCACTCTGGGCCTCAAAATCCTCTCCTGACGTAAATGTAACTCCCTAAGAATTAATCCAGCCTCTTCATCAACAGGAAGTCCATAAAAGATGATCTTTGATGCTCTCTGCGTGACTGAAATGCACCCAATGAATGAATGTACTGGAAGATCAATGAGGTGTTTAAACACCGCTTCCTCTTTAAAAAAGTGGAGGAGACCTAAATAAACTCTGGGTTTACCGAAGAAACCCTGCTCCCGACCAGGTTAGGTTCACAGAGTAAGTTGCCATGGTAACTGAGTCTGAGTATAAGTTACCTCTCTTTCAGAAACGGGCTTGACTTACTCTGCTTTCTCGGGTTTAACACACCTCCCCTTCTGAAACGGAAAACCCAGAGTTTCCCTCATTTCAGGGTTAACATACTCAGAATTTTCACTTCACCTCCTTCGTGAAACGGGCCCCTGGAGTTTCTGGTCGCATGTGTACATACAAAATCATAGCTAGAATTATCATCTCTATTTCCATTTATCGTTAAAATGATGATATGGTCAGTGGTTTGATCAGCCATTTGGTTTAAGGTACATTCATCCTTAAACTCTGATCTATGGTCAACATCAGATTAAAGCTTGTGCTAATCAGTTGGTCATAATTCATCCCCATAAGACTTGCTTTTAGTTGTCAATAAAGTGAGGTGCTGAAGTCAAGAATGACGTTATCACTAACGAGTGGCTGTGCGGTTTAAAGTCAGGAGGTGTGTTTATTTCTCCATTTAGTTCATGACCTGTAAGTTCTTCTCCAGCAGCTCTGCAGGACCAACACTGCCTCTTTATCTCAGCATAAGCCACATGAAGGCGGCTGCAGGGTCGATGAGAACAGCAGATGGAGGGTTTATCATCAGCTTTCATCTCAACACATCCATATGGTGAAGTAATGCAATGGAGTTGTTACAGTTTAAAGAATTATCTCAAACTGAAAACTGGAGAAAAAGTGGATCATTCATCATTTCTCTTTAATTCTTAACCTGGGTGATACAGGATTAGTGTCTTGCTCAAGAATGCAACGACATCAACTAGGAGCAAAGTTAAGCAGTGTGGGTCAGGCTAACACTAGATTTACTGGGTTATTTATTTGGTTAAAAGAAAACAATTGAATACTGAAATAAAACATATTGAATTAGGAAGGACGGCAGAGTCTTCACTAGGGTCATAATTCTATTTCCATATTCCTTTGATCGACACATTTTCTACATAGACTTGTTTGTAGCTGTTGGAGAACAAGAGAAGGAAAAGAACAGAAAATAAAGAAAAGAACAGAGTTAAATTGTATGTAGATGACTCATGACTCAAATATTAATTCCTCAGAAACTCTTCAAGTACATTCTCTAATGAAACAGAATTACCAATGGGGTCACTGTGGCTCAGGTGGTAGCGTGAGGTGTCCACTAATCGTAGGGTTGGCGGTTTGATTCCCGGCCCATGTGACTCCACATGCCGAAGTGTCCTTGGGCAAGACAATGAATCCCAAGCTGCTCCCGATGGCAAGTTAGCGCCTTGCATGGAAGCTCTGTTCCCATTGGTGTGTGAGTGAATGGGTGAATGAGACACAGTGTAAAGTGCTTGGCAAAAACGCTATATAAGTGTGCCATTTACTTTTACCCAGACCGGTGTCCATCCATCCATCCATCTTCAACCGCTTACTCCTTTTCAGGGTCACGGGGAACCTGGAGCCTATCCCAGGAGGCATCGGGCACAAGGCGGGGTACACCCCAGGGTGCCAGTCCATCGCAGGGCACAATCACATACATGCTCACATTCATACACTTTAGACACGCGTGTGTGCTATGAAATCATCTTTCTATGTATGTAATGTTTTTATTTATTTATTTATTTTTATTATTCATGAAAGCTTCCTCAGACAGTTAACTCCATCATTATTATTATACTGTTTGTTGTTGTTGTTGTTGTTGTTGTTGTTGTTAAAAACATACTAATATAAACAGTGTTCCAGGCAAATTTCATAATTTTGATGCAAATGTGACTGCAAGAGGGTTTTTAAGTGCATTGTTGATTGTGTGAATCGAAATCTTAGTATAATAATGTTCCAGCGGAGCGAGGAGTTTTCACATCTCATCCACGTACTGAAATCTACATTTATATCTCAATGAGGACTAAACTTAAATGTTAAATGCAATATATTTTATTGAGAAAGTGAGATTTTTGAGCACATATAATGCATTATTGTGTAAACTCACTACTGTATGGACATTTAAAATGGACATTTTAAAGCCTATTAAGCCCACATTAACATTTATATCATTCATATTACATTGTTATTCTGTCCACCAACATATAAACCCATGACGTGTGTGTGTGTGTGTGTGTGTGTGTGTGTGTGTGCCTGTTTTCTAAAATATGTCAAATGATTCTTTTCTCCCTCAGGCACCCATCTGTCCATCATTCCAGCACATGAATGTTCACCCCTCTAACACACACAAACACAATATCTAACTCATTTTTGTTCACTAAGTGCATATGTTTACTCCATCATCTTCACACATCACTGAACCCCATCAACAAACACTCTCTGACACATGAGTTTACACAGAGCTGAATATGGAAGTCAGAATATCTCAACAGCACATTTGAAGAAATTTTTTTTTTTTTTATCTTCTTGCACCATGATACTTTACCAATTTACATTTACATTTATTTACTTAGCAGACGCTTTTATCCAAAGCGACTTACAAATGAGAGCACACTCATACACCAATGGGAGTAGAGCTGCCATGCAAGGTGCTAGCTTGCCATCGGGGGCAACTTAGGGTTCAGTGTCTTGCCCAAGGACACTTCGGCATGGGATCACCCGGGCCGGGATTCGAACCACCAACCCCACGATTAGTGGATTAGTGGACAACCCGCTCTACCGACTGAGCCACAGCCGCCCCAATTACATTGGTTGCTGTCAAATTAAGATCGTTCCAGTTAATACAAAATTAAGTTGAGACAAAAAAGAAAGTAGACAGTCATGTTACCAAGAAGCTACAAAGCCTTCCATTGCATCCTGAAGATTTTTCTGTATCTCCTCATAAAATACCTTATCAACAATTACACACGTTTATCCATTTATGTGGATCATCTGCCACATGGGTCCCTGTGAATGAGTTCCTACTGGAGAAACAATAACCTATTAGAACTAGTGCACTAACCCTCTGATCATTTTGGGTGACAAAAGTTACATACATAATGTTATGGGTCAAATCAAAGTTTAAATACACACAAAAGCAGCAAAGAACAGCTTAAGACTGTAAACCTTCATTATGGCTTGACCGAGACAAGCCATAAGAAGACGTCCTTGACCCAAATGAAGAACAGTCACACAATTTAATAGAGATAAAGAGAGATTAACCAGTACTTCAGACATCTCAAATATTGAAATGGGTCAAATTGACCCATATTATAATAGGAGGGTTAATATAAACCTGTCATTTGCACCTGCATTAATGTCAGAGCTGCTTATATATATATATATATATATATATATATATATATATATATATATATATATATGCACGAAGTATTGTTCACGGTGCTGTCCATGGTGCTGACATCTGCTGCGGTCAATCACACACGCGCAAGTGTACCGAAAGAATTGAGCTTTTTGCTGTGCTTGAGGTTTGAGTTCCGGTGATACACTGCTGACACTCTGAAATAAACTGTGAGTTGCTCTCTTTCTTTCACATGTGTATGTGCTTTCGCCTGCGACAGGCTGCACTGTCCAAAGCAGGTCAATACAGAAGCTGGATGTTGACAGGGATAGAAATATCAAAGGCTGTTGTACAGGGATTTGTCCTTTCTACATCTGCTTTTGTTCGACACCTTTCATAAGACGAATCAGACGGGTCCGACACGCTCGCCCGGGCAGAAATCTAATGCAATTACAGACAGTTTGACAGGTAGGCCTTTCTGGTATTAACCCTTTACCCTGCTTTTATTCTGAGCCACGCCGTTAATGGTGTTCTCCGAATGTGAAATGTCCTGTACTGACTGTAATGAAGTCAGACAGCAATCTATTAAATCTCCAACAGTGTTTAATTTTTGAGAATACTACTGTATCTGAAGGTAAGTAGGTGAAAGGTGAAGGAAAGAACGGAGCATCTGAGATCAGACTCCATCCGTCTTGTATCACACATTTCCTGCCTCAAGAAGAACTGGAGGTTACAACAAGGAAGACAAATCCCTTCATTTTATTGTGGCTTTGTAAAGAAAATTGACAGCTTAGCTATCACGGCCGTTCCATTAAGCCCTGGAGAACACCAGTGACTAACTCCCTCTGTGTTTACCCTCCTTTGTTGGCCAGGAGCGATTACTTGTGATTGGATGAGTAGAATCCTGTTTCATTGATACTGGGTGAAGCTTAGCTGCATAGCGATCCTGAGGAAATGCCGGGTAATGAGAGATTTAAAACAAACCTGTTATTTTCCCTTCTGTGATTTTGTATTTGTTTCTTGTTTCATGCTCACAGCACAGAGTGTGTGTGTGGTCTCAGTGGAAGGTTTACACAATGTCTCCGTTATGAGATGGACAGCGTTGATAACCGAGCGCCAACACGATAACCTTTTCTAGGTGTTTTAACGAGGACTGAAATCAGCAGGAGGAAAGCCGAGTTTTACACAGAGCCGGAGTACACACTCATCCCGTCTGAGGAAGTCAACAGCCAATGCCTGGCTTTTACTACCAGATAGCGTGATGATTATTGAGAATGTAACAGAATGGAGGAGGGAAGCCAACCTCTGGCTCTTTTAGCTGACGTCCCTCAAATCCTTTGCTAATCCATCCGTGATTATGTCATAACAGAGAAATGAGGAATGTTATCTTCACCCTCCATTTGCCTGCAAAGTGACAAGAGGTATAGAGATGGAGTAATCGCAATTCCCCTCGGTGTCAAAGCATAGAGACGCGTTATGGTAATGCACGAGTCAAGATGACAGTGGGAACGCATGAAGAGCACATTGGATAATTTAATCTCTCTCACAGATGCACACACACACACACACAAATACGTTTGCAAGGGTGAATAATATTTAGCATCGCAGGACTATGGAGGAAGGTATATATATATATATATATATATATATATATATATATATCCCGTCGGGGCCATGTGTGTGCGGAGTTTGCATGTTCTCCCCGTGTGTCGGGGGTTTCCTCCGGGTACTCCGGTTTCCTCCCCCAGTCCAAAGACATGCATGGTAGGTTGATTGGTGTGTCTAAAGTGTCCGTAGTGTATGATTGTGAGTGTGTATGTGATTGTGCCCTGCGATGGACTGGCACCCTGTCCAGGGTGTACCCCGCCTTGTGCCCGATGCTCCTGGGATAGACTCCAGGCTCCCCGTGACCCTGGAAGGGAGTAAGCGGTTGAAGATGGATGGATATATATATAAATATATATATATATATATATATATGCTAAATATTATATATATACAGTATATAGGGGGCGTACGTTGGCTTAGTGGCTAGCACGTCCGCCTCACACCTCCAGGGTCCAGGGTTCGAGCCCCACCAGGGCCATGTGTGTGCGGAGTTTGCATGTTCTCCCCGTGCGTCGGGGGTTTCCTCCGGGTACTCCGGTTTCCTCCCCCAGTCCAAAGACATGCATGTTAGGCTGATTGGCGTGTCTAAAGTGTCCGTAGTGTATGAATGGGTGTGTGAGT
>JAFFST010048088.1:80910-110381 GCA_022414735.1 Noturus placidus | reverse complement strand
TACAAAGTATTAACTTAAGGGGGCTGAATAATTTTGCTCGCCCAATTTTTCAGTTTTTTATTTGTTGAAAAAGTTTGAAATATCCAATAAATTTGGTTCCACTTCATGATTGTGTCCCACCTGTTGTTGATTCTTCACAAAAAATTACAGTTTTATATCTTTATGTTTGAGGCCTGAAATGTGGCAAAAGGTCGAACAGTTCAAGGGGGCCGAATACTTTCGCAAGGCACTGTATATATATATGGAGAGAGAGAGAGAGAGAGAGAGAGAGAGAGAAAGAGAGAGAGAGAGAGGTGCATCTCAAACAATTTTTAATATCGTGAATAAGTTCCCTATACATATGAGGTGTTTTGAGAGAATGCAAAACACTAAAATGTGCAGGACGGGGGGCTCCAGGACCAATTTTGGGAATCTGTGCCTTACATTAATCATGTTCATGTTAAGAAAGCAATATAATTTAAAGAGGAGTTAACATTCTTGCTTGTATTTCCTCATGTGTAAGCGTCTGCTAAATGAATAAATGTAAATGTAACATTTCTATGGAGACCTCTGTAGGACCTTATTCGCTTATCTGCGCTAGTCTTTATCACTACAGGAGACATGTCTGTCAACCTTTACACTTTTTTTTAGAGGTGATGATTCACTAGCCAGCTCTTCTCTCTGCATTTAATAGATTGTTAGGGCGTTCTGGCTTTCTTTCTCCGAAGTAATCACATCAGCCTTTGTTCATCTTCCACCTCATGACTGAATTGATATCGATTGAGAGCATGTTGGGGCAGCATGGTGGAGTTTCTGTACATGTTCTCCCCGTGTCCATCTGGATTTACACCAGATTCTCCTTTTTCCCACGTTGTTGTTTATTTAGTCCTGTCCTGAATAAACAATTTCACATGACAGATGTTTACATTTAGTCCACAAATAACTAACAGTGTAAATTGTTAGTTTTTTGTTTAATGCTCTTTTTTTTCATTTAGTACCGCCTTCGGACGCTAAATAAGATTATTACAAAATACTAACAATTTACACTGATCATATTACACTGTTCAAAAGTTTACACCCCCTGGCTCTTAATGTATCGTGTTGCCTTCTTGAGCATCAGTGAATGTTTGCACCTCATGTAATAATCGTGTACGAGTCCCTCAGTCGTCCTCAGTGTAAAAAGATGGATCTCGACATCATATAGTTACTGTCAGAAAGGGGTCAGATATGGAGAAGTGCTGGAAAAGTAATGAATGTGCAGGGCCTGGAGGACCTGAAGAACAGTGGGCAGGAACTCATGAAGAACTCTAACAGAACATAAAAACATCATGTCGGTGATCATCCAGGTAACGACACATGGTGTTAATAATCAATGGTATGTAAACTTTTGAACGGGGAAATTTTTTGTTGTCTTGTGGAATATATGTAATATATATGTCGTGGTAGATCAGTGGATAAGACACTAGACTTCTGATTGGAAAGGTGGGAAGTCAAATCGCAGTGCTGCCACTGCTTGGGAAACTTAGGTAAATGTAAGTTCCTCTGTATAAGGGTGTCTGCCTAATTGCTGTAAATGTAGCTTAATTTTATTTTATTTTTTTATCTCTTATTTCCTCCATGGACATATAAAGTGTCAGTCTGAGAGCTCAATTACAGCACTGGCGTTATGAGTAACAGTAATTAAAAAGAGCTTTATAATTTCCACCACTCATCTCTTTCACCTTAATTGAAAACCTGTTTGCAGATGGAGGGATATTTGCTTTGAACATAATGGGAACTGTAAAACAAAGTGTACTGAAGAGAGGGAGAGAGAGAGAGAGAGAGAGAGAGAGAGAGAGAGAGAGAGAGAGAGAGAGAGAGAGAGAGAGAGAGAGAGAGAGAGAGAGAGAGAGAGAGAGAGAGACTGATAGAGAGATAGAGAGAGAGGGAGATAGAGAGAGAGAGCGACTGAGAGACTGAGAGCGAGAGAGAGAGAGAGAGACAGAGAGTGTCAGTGTATGTGTGTACTTATCTCTGATAGCCCATGTCTCAGTCTCGGTATGAGCTGCTGCTTGGCCGCTTGCCTCCTCTCATTCCTAACAGCTTTGGCCCGAGGACTGCACTCTGTCACACTTCATGCACTTTGCCTATTTGATGTTAGCCCTCACACACACACACACACTGCTTCTAAGAACTCCTGACAGAACCGCTCGACTTACACAACCTGCATTCATTCTCTCAAATGACAAATCGTTTTGTCTGAAAAGCGACATATGGATTACGAGGATGTTGAGAAGTTATTTGTTTAAAGTTCCTGCATTATTAAAAAAATCTTAATGAAGTGACAAAGCTTTTTCATTCATGAGCCTAGAGATCATAGTTCCTTGAACTCTATTCCATTTGTCATGCTTATTTCACCCTGGGCTGTCTCTCAGTGTTTAATTGTGGATTATCTTGTGTTAACCCTGCCTGCTTTTTGACCCCTAATACGGACTATGATTCTGGGATTGACCTGAATAAATTGAACGCTGAGATCTAGCCTCATTTAAAATGAATAAAGATGTTTCGGAGTGTCTCCTAAACTCCTTCATTACAATATGTGTACTGTCATGAGCCATCTTTAAATCCAGATTATCATCTTAATCCTTTGTTTTTTTATTTTTTCTCTGTTTGTACTTGGAATTTGTCCATTTACAAAGCTGATAACTTAATTTATAATTATATTTACACAGTTTTAACAGATGCTACTGAACATAGCTTGTGTATTTCTATCTATAGCTGTGCATCTGCTCCTTGCTTGTCTTGTAAATTGCTGTGGTTAAGTGTGTGTTTGCCGAGTGAGTAATTGTCAATCTAAAACCCAGTGGAAAAGAACACTATACTGGCAAAAGCAACACGTACTTTTTTTATTTGTTGTTGTTGGAAGAATAGCATCATTTGGCAGCTCTTTTGTCAGCATACGTAGAGATTACAATTGTTGACATTCAGAGATGAGGCTGGTAGAGCCGGCACTGTGCAGGGACACGGCCCCGCGTGTGTTGGTTGTGTGATTGACAGCTTTCTCTCTCTCTCTCTGGCTCAGATCTCTTCAGACACTCCAGCTGCTTCAAATGTGTGAGTGTGTTCACTGTTTCACCCTGTCATAGTGAGTAGATGCACATTAGCAGAGAAGCAGTGAAGGAGAGACGAGCCTCCAGCGATTTCCCTCCGTACATCTGTTACTGATCCAAACCGGAGTTTATCCGTGCATATACACGGCTCTCTCACAGATGAATTTCCACATCAGCACTGTTTATTTAGACCTAGTATCAGTGTTTAGCTCTGTCACATGGACAAAACTACAGTAGAAATGTCATTTCTAGTCAATTAAAATAAAAAAATAAAAAAATAAAGTTTTACTTTCTCCTATGTCAGTGGTTGTCAAAGTGGGGGCCGCCAGGGGGCGCCCGGGGGGCCTCAACAATTTGTCAATTAAAATAAATAAATAAAAGATGTAAGATGTAATTATTAATAAAAAAAGGGGGGGGGGATATAGTCACAAGTCTGTATTTTTAATGTGTTCTAAAGACATCTTGCAAAAAAGGGGACTGTCATATTTTAATGCCATTTGGTGGACCTTGCACTGGAAAAGTTTGGGAACCCCTGTCCTATGTAACCGAACACATATTACATTATTGATTTGAATTTTAAAAGCGACACAACTGGAATAGGTTTAAATTAAATACTAATGCTAAAACTGAAAGCTTTAGCTAGAAGGCTCGAAGGTATTTATTGTAGAAGGTAGCATTTCATACTGCATACGATATACTACATACTTCACTGGAGTTCGTTTAAATGTAGTCTGACATGCTACATTCTACAGTAAAGAAAGTATCACTTTAAAAACCTAACAAATGTCATATCACAGCAAACCAGTGACTACAGTTCCCATCCTGCACTGTGGCCTACAAACATGGCCACCATGGACCGCAATTTCCAGAACACTCACCTTCATTCTAATCATGCAGACTTGCATTCAATTCACAGCACAATCACAACCACAGTTCAAAAGGACTTTCAACGCATTCACTCTTTGCAAAGTATTACATGCGGGGCGGTTGTGGCGCAAATGGAAGAACGGGTTGTCCACTAATTGTAGGGTTGGCGGTTCGATTCCCGGCCCAAGTGACTCCACGTGCCGAAGTGTCCTTGGGCAAGACAATGAACCCCAAAGTGCTCCCGATGGCAAGTTAGCGCCTTGCATGGCAGCTCTGAAAAGGGTGAATGAGACACAGTGTAAAGCGCTTTGGATAAAAGCGCTATATAAGTGTGTCATTTACATGCGTTTCCATGTACCAAGAATTGTTCACCGTGTTTTGTGTCCTAGTTTTGATCCTTTTCTCATCCACATTTCTTACTTCCCTTGTTGTGCCTGTTTGCCAATCTTCTGACCCATTGCTCGCTAGTGTTGACCACACTATTGTCTCAAGATTTGGATTTGTCAGCCTGCCTCTCTTTAATAAGAGCTCTTATCACTTGCATCCATTAAGCTACGTGCCAACAAAACCTTTCAGAAACCTGAACTTGTTATTGTGTGCCAACAGATTTCCAGTCCAGTCATTTCCATTTCCAGTCATGTTTGGAAAGAAGGTGGAAGTAAGCATTAGGTCATTTTTTTGTTTGTTTGTTTTTTGTTTTAATTATTAAAACCCAAGTCAACAGGTAGACTTGTCGTCAGTAAATTGTCACTGGTCTATCTAACAAGCAAACAATAGCTTAGGTAAAACCAGATCAAACACAAAGAACTCAGAAATAGATAAAAATAAATAAAAAATAAATCAGAAGTGTGCATGAAAAGATTACAGTAGGGTTAGAGTAGTTTAAGTACACTGTAAAACCGGATAAGTTCATTTAACTAAAAAAAAAATTGAGGAAGCTATTAACTATTTACTATTTAATTTATAAGGTGATAAATCTTTAAATCTTTAAGACAAATACACTTGAATATAACAAAAATAAATTTTAACTTACAAAGTTTTAGTTACATTTTTGTTATATTTAAGTGTATTTAGCTTAAAGACATTGATTTATCAACTTAAAAATTCTGTGGTAAATAGTTTCCTCAATTTTTTTGTGTTAAATGAATTTATCCGGTTTTACAGTGTATTTAAACTTCTCTAACCCTATTGTTCATCACAAGGTTTTAAAGTGTGACTCAGTAGTGGAATCAGTAGTGACACCAGTTCTGCAGGATAACCTTAGAATCTATTTTAGCCAATTTTTTATTATTATTCCAGGCATTCAAACATGCTGTAACTCTATAATCTGCTTTTATTTGCTAAGCTACAGACTTAACCATGAGTAATTTAATTCCTGGACTAAGCTTCATGGTTTGCGTCATCTGTTCATAAACCCTAACAGTTGGATTGAAACTTTTAGAGATTGTTATGTCTAAATTCACTGGATGATCAATTGTTATCTGTGCTACAGTGCACATATGGCAGGGTGTCACACGTAATCTGGTTACTGTCACATGAGGAACTAGATTTACTAGACTAAGTTAGGGCTTCATTGTGTTGTTCTGGTGCTGTGGCTCTGAAATCGGATTAAACAGCCATCTGAATAGAAGGTAAAATAATAATAATAATAATAATAATAATAATAATAATAATAATAATAATAATAAAGGAGGTCAGAAAAAACCTGAGAGATGGAGAACCACTGAGAACCGGAGCGACTTCCTGTGTTCCTTCATGAGAAAGAGAGTGTTGCATAATCAGCTTTGTTCCTTTGTACATTACGGAGCTGAATGGAATACATTGTGAAAGTCATAGATTCAGGTCAGTATGGTATTTTAACACCACACACCAGATCTTCACTGACACTCAGATCAGAGTTAATACGAGCTAATAAGATTTTCTTTGGTGCGCTTTGTGTTCCAGTGTCAGTTAAATAAACTTCGAACACCCTCCTCCCTCCCTGCTGAACATCGTTCCTGGAAGTGTAACCCAGATTCATCTTCCTTATTTCCATTTATTCTATCATACGGAGCCTCTACTCATTCGCGTGTAGCCAGTTGTTCTTTCTAATGTTTGGAGGAAGCAAGAAGGTCTCCTGAGCCTGGAGTCATTTACTTTAAAAATGCTTCCACTAAACAGAAGAACTCAGAGGCGTGGGTAATAAATCCAGCATGTCTCGCTCGGCTCGTGCTAATACTTAATCAGCTATCAACAGGCTGCTGAGTGCTCTCCAGTCCAGCAAGTGCCCTCGGCAATTAATTTGTTTCTTAAATTGGACGAGTTTGAATCTGTGCTTTAACATCGTACCTAATTGGTCCTGGAGGTTTGTTTTCAGCTCTTTAAACAGATAAATTAAGGCGAGTGTGTTCTTGTCACTACGGTCATCTTAAAACGCTCTATATGTTCTGTGGTGAAAAATATTACCTCATGGTCGGACTTTTTTTTTTTTACTATGATTATTTGCATTGAACAACAGTATTGCTGCTTCGTATAGGTGAAACACCACTACAGCTCAGTGGGTAGAGCGGGTTGTCCACTAATCCACTAATCGTAGGGTTGGTGGTTCGAATCCCGGCCCGGGTGATCCCATGCCGAAGTGTCCTTGGGCAAGACACTGAACCCTAAGTTGCCCCCGATGGCAAGCTAGCACCTTGCATGCAGCTCTGCTCCCATCGGTGTGTGAGTGTGTCTCATTTGTAAGTCGCTTGTAAATGTAAAAATGATATTTCTGTAAAGCTGCTTTGAGACAATGTCCATTGTAAAAAGCGCTATACAAATTGATTAATTATTAATATTATTATTATTATTATTATTATTATTATTATTATTATTATTATTACAAGTCACCCAAGTGCATCTATTCAAAGACACATCGAACCAAAGGCACAGATTCCAGTCGTATGATGTATGAGAAGACATATTCATGGTTTCTCAGAAAACAAATAGCCGACATTGTTGTGCTAAAGTATGATTATTATTCATCACTGTGTGAAAATCCGACCTCTTGTGTTTCTATCATGAGTTTCACAATGATCAAAAGAAAAGCAATCTCGCAGTGTCTAGAACAGAGGAGAATGGATCACCAGGAAAATCCATGATATTGAACAGTGTTTTGTAATGTAGTTATTCAGAAAGAGAACAATAACCTTGGACGTGACTGTGAGGCTGATGAGAAACATTGATATGCAGCAGGAGCTCTCATTAATCAAAACAACAGGAGGCCTGGGTTCATTTTCTACACTGTCTTTTTAAAGAAGAGGACATGGCTGAGTTTCAGGCTTTTGTGCTGTTTCTATATTGTCCCTCCTTTTTTATGGCACACCTGAAAGGAGTTTCAATTTCAAGTTTCTTTTGTTATAATATGGTTGTAATAAAGGTAGAACGTGCAAATTATCATATACTTCCTTTATGTATGTCAGTGCATGTGCATGTGCATGTGTGTGTGTGTGTGTGTGTGTGTGTGTGTGTGTGTGTGTGATGTTCACAGTTTCTCTTTGGGTGAACAAAGTCAATCTGACAAATGGATTTTCACATACGCACACATTCAGTCACACACACATGCACACACACACTGCTATCCAGATGTTCACTCTGACTTTCTATCTTAATGTGTTTATCTATCACTCAGTGTAGGCCAGATGTACGTACATCAGGAGAGACGGCCCAAAACACAACTTGACACAGCCATAAAATGCTCTCACAGTGTGCCTGAAATGACTGTTTGATGTACTAATAAAAATGGTCTTCTAGGCGCTCTCCGTGTGAGGTGCAACTTGCTTGAATGCCTCTATGAAATGGTGGAAGAGGTCAAACACAATCTGTCAGCTGTCATAAAGAGGAAACGTTTCAAAAGACGTTCTTATTACATAAAGACGTTTGAGTGGAGGAAATTAATATGCCAAGACAAAAAACAAACAAAAAAATGTCCATCCCTTGAGCAGCAGTTCTGTGGGTTGATGAGAAAGATCAGAGAAGAATGGCCAAAGTGATTAGAGCTGACAGGAAGGCTATGGTAACTCAGCTGTGATGAGCTGAAAAGCACGACACATCAAATCTCGAGGCGGATTGGTAGAAGATCACATCTAGTTCCACTCATGTCAACCAAGAACAGGAAGCTGGGGTTACAATGGGCACAGATTCGCTGAAACTGGAAAACTGAAGACGAGAAAAATGTTGCCTGATCTGATGAATCTTGCTTTCTGCTGTGACATGCAGATGGTCGGGTCAGAATATGTTTGACATCAATAGTATGAATCCATTGACCAAACCTGCCTTGTCAACAATAGTGATGGTATACTGGTGTGGGTTGTTATATGTTTATTTCTGGCAAACAAAGGACTGCTCAATACCAGTCAAGCATGGTTTGAACACCACAGCCTTATCTGAGGATTTGTGCTGACCGTGTACAGTACAGTATATCCTTTATGGCCACAATTTACTCATCTCAAATGGCTTCTTAGCGCTGTATAATGTCCCATGTCACAAAAACATCTCAAACTGGGTCAAAGGACATACCAATGAGGTCAGTGTACTTCAAAGACACCAATTCCAATTCCACCATTGGGATGTGGTAGAAAGGGAGATTTACAGCATTAAGAAGAAGGATTAAGGCTGTTCTGAGAGCAAAGGAGGGTCCGAACCATTATTATATTTACCCAGTATAATTCACACTGAATTAGAAACACCCCATGAAACATCTCCATGTGGTCCAATCAGGCAATGAGAAGCTCGTTAAATAACAATTCACCAAGTATACTGACTAAGTAATGTTTATGTAATCATTTGTGCAAAATAGTACAGACATGTTAGTTTATATGTAGCTTTTAAGAAACATATAAACACAGGATAGAGATTTTAAGCATGTAAATGTATCTCTATTGAGCAAGACGGTGGAGACGGGGGTGAGGGAAAACTCCCTAAGATGATATGAGGACAAAACCTTGAGAGGAACCAGACTCAGAAGGGAACCCGTCCTCATCTGGGTCACAACGGATACTGTGAAAGTAAAGGAAAGTTCATTATGATTTTTACATGAAGTCTTTGTTGAACTAATGCACTGTTCACTAAAGGAGACCTGAGTGTAAAATTGTATGTGGTATTTGCCGTCCCAATGCCATCGCAACAACCGTAGTCTCAGCAGCCACACTGTCTTTTCTGTTTCAGCAACAGACACACAGATGTCTGTTGTTTCTATTTAGTTTCACAGTAAACCTCATAACATAGCCTTCAATTTAAAACCTGTCAGACAAAAAAAGCTATGGGGTTTAGACAGAGCCTTTGGACAATGTAATCAGATATTGGTGATGGAAAGTGAATGAAAGGAATGTTCCTGTATATGGGCAAGAAAAGATGAAGATGAAATAATGAGGCCAAACTGAAAGTGAAAGGCTGTATGTACAGTAAAATACCTGGTTTATGCATATGAATTAACAATGACTTGTAAAGGTGATCCGTACAGCAAACAGTCACAGTGCTTGCTTCATTTCAAGGAAGACTAACATATGAGGACAGTCACTCCGATGTAGTGTGAGGGTTAAAGAGAACGATGACTCATAAGCTTTTATAATGCAATCCTTTTAATCAATCAGAATCATCGCAAATGCTACGGACATTTTGCATAATCATAAAGCTTAGACATTTTTAGTTTGGCATCTTAGTTAAAATGTTCTGTGTGTTCTTCAAATTTTTCCATCTGTCTTAACTCTCTACTGCAGGGGTCTTCAACGTTTTCCAGGCCAAGGATCCCCAAACTAATGGTGAGATGGAGCGGGGACGCCCTAATTATATATATTGTATGAAATTGTGTTATATCAAACTGGTACCAAAACTTTCGCGACCCCATGCAGTACCCCCTAGGGGTCGCGGACCCCCTGTTGAAGACCTCCGCTCTACTGCATTACGTATTACATTTAAATAAAAAATGTTTTTCTTTAATGGTTTATTTAAATTGAAAAAAAATGGGGGGGGGGGTGGGGGTTAGTTGGTAAATTGCAATGTGCAATGGTAGAAAGTATCATATAGTCAAAAAAAAGCAGAGTTTTGTGCAATTGCATATCAAACAATTGGAGATAAATGAATTGTTGCCATTTGGCAACACGATGCAGTAAAGGATTAAAGGAACACTTCACCTTGAAACATGTTTGCACTGGAATATTTGTGATGTGTTTAGTGATTCTCACTAGTTGATGTATGTGCATTATTTCTGTGAGAGGTTATAAGTCATGTGTTGTGCTGATGTCACATGTGGACACTGCTATTGGTATTTCCAAGGGACATTTTGTTCTTAATCTCAAACATAAGGGATTTGCGGCTGTGGCTCAGTCGGTAGAGCGGGTTGTCCACTAATCCACTAATCGTAGGGTTGGAGGTTCGAATCCTGGCCCGGGTGATCCCATGCCGAAGTGTCCTTGGGCAAGACACTGAACCCTAAGTTGCCCCCGATGGCAAGCTAGCACCTTGCATGCAACTCTGCTACCATTGGTGTGTGAGTGTGTCTCATTTGTAAGTCGCTTTGGATAAAAGCATCTGCTAAATGAATAACTAAATGGATAACTGTTAAGGAATAATGCTGTTAGCTCCTAAAGACAATAGAGCAAGAGTTTATTTTCATATACACCATTTCCCAGTGATGTCATATTAAGGAGAACGTTGTGGTGCAAGTGCTGAGTTAAGAGGAAGACTCGGCTCAGCTAGTTAACGATCTATGAGATGAAGATGTGCAATGAGTTGGAAAAACTAAAAGACTTGCTGCATCACACTCTTTAGATAGAGATAAATTGAGGTCTAAATCCCACTGCAACACTTTCAGCAAGGCATTCTGGGCAATGTTGGAAAACATTAACCAAAGTGAAAATAGAATAACGTGGTGAGGAAGGAGGCTAAACTAAAATCCAACTAAGAAAATTTTAGATCATAGGAAATTATGATAGCTGAAACAGAGGAGAATACCTGGTCAGAACACAGACATTAAAAACCCTGTATAGCAACACAATGGAGGAACTGAATATAAACATTGTGCTTATTCTTTGCTAAGTCTTTTATGTTTGTGTTCTGTTTTGTTGCTTTGGAGAAAGCAGAGGACAGTGAGAGTGGGCAGACTAGACCTTGCAGTTCAGTTACCCTTAATGCCCTGGTGGGCGGGTGATGAAATATTACCAGCTGCTGTGACTCTGTGACCTCGACTTTATGAGTTAGACATGGACATGGCATCTCCTCTGAGAGTTTAACCCCTCAGCTGTGTCAAAACTGCAGGACAGAAATGACCAGCCTTCATAAATAACAAAGTGGAACAAAATCATGCTTCTCTAAGTGGGAAATTACCTTTCGGCCAAAGCAATTATTTTGTGTCAGGCTCCTGAGTTGTGTAAATTTCCCAAAGCACGTTTTCTCAGTAATGATCTCAGATCCTGCAGCTGTTGACAGGAATCGCATGCTTTCCTTTTTGAAAGTAGAAGGTTCTCATATATATATATATATATATATATATATATATATATATATATATATATATATATATATATATATGGATTATAAAAACATTATAAAAAACCATGCTAATTTTTCTTTTCTTGTACTTATATGAGAATGCCATGTACTTTTTATCAATTTCTAGTTACATTTAATGTGTAATGTTTATGAAACACATTCTTATCACTTATGTTATAGCAGCTATAATCAGATGTTCCCTCACCACCCTTTCAGTCCTGCTCTCTTGAAGTTAATGAGACAAAAAAGTAGCTTGTCTTGTTACTGAGAAACTGCAAAGTCATCCCTCCTGAAGACGTTCCGGTGGTTTCACAACTGACGGTTACAAAGCATTGTATAACTGTGAAACAAACATCTCCTTACAGAAAACGTACACAGCATTGACATTTACATTTATTTACTTAGCAGACGCTTTTATCCAAAGCGACTTACAAATGAGACACACTCACACACCAATGGTAGCAGAGCTGCATGCAAGGTGCTAGCTTGCCATCGGGGGCAACTTAGAGTTCAGTGTCTTGCCCAAGGACACTTCGGCATGGGATCACCCGGGCCGGGATTCCAACCACCAATCCCACGATTAGTGGATTAGTGGACAGCCCGCTCTACCGACTGAGCCACAGCCGCCCCATTGACACTTAGACATGCTCTTTAACCTGGCTATGTGCAGGTTTCTTAATACAAACTTGTGATTTGTAACTTCCGACCAATCAGAATCAAGAATTCAACAAGACTGTGGTATGATGACGATGATGTATTGATAGTGCTATGAAAATCTAGTACTTTGACATGTGTATCACCGCATACAGCTGATTCTGTTATGTGTTACTCATGTTATTTAGTGAAAATCAAAGATGAAGGAGCACTAACCACTAAACCAGACAAACACACAATTATCAGGCCAAAATCTCACTGTTTGTGTTCATTTTTATCACTAATAAAAAAGGAATTCGGAGGTCAGACTGAAGCATGTTGACTCAACAGTACTCAGTAGTAGGTGACGTTTCAGTGTAAGATACTATATGAGCATTATATTCCTCTCGGAAATCGTTTATATAATGCTCAATGCCCCTGCTAGTCATGTCTGAATCTGAAAGCTGCAGTAAGATTTTGTATCACGCTGTTGTTGTAATGACCTGCAGCAATAATGATAAGATTAAAGGAAAAAAAATCAGCAAATCCATGTATACAGACTCGTGTGTGTGTGTGTGTGTGTGTGTGTGTGTGTGTGTGTGTGTGTGTGTGTGTGTGTGATTATTACAGAGATTACACATTCTTAGAAAACACAAACACATTGCTTAAAGCCATAAGATTTATGATAAACCTTGTAATAGGTTTAGCAGAAAGTGAATTCTAGATAAACCTGTTTCAGAAGCATTGTTTGGTGAATTGTGTATCGTGGGAAATATTTATCTTGGAACTTAATCCTCGTTTATTATTCAAATTCAGTATCTGATCACAGCTTGTCGGGTTCATGTGATATCTGTCAAACTTATCTCCCAGACGTGTGAACCATGATGGACGTGTCTCTCGTCGCTTTCTCTCTATCTATCTATCTATCTATCTATCTATCTATCTATCTATCTATCTTATATTAAAAATGACTAACAGACCGTTTTATCATTTAAATCTGAAGTATAAAGATGATTTTAGGTGTTGCCAGATTATTTACATCTCCTTCTTTTGCAAACACAATTCATCAAGCAGTACTATTGTTAATGAACATTATGGAAATGTTTTTTTTTCCCCTGATTTCATTGTTATAAAAGGTAAGGAGATGCTCTGAGTAAATGTGACTTTCACTGTGGATTAGTGCCCAGAATATAAGGTTTAAGAAACTGCTGATGGAGCTGGACATGACACATCTGTCCAGTTTACTCAATCCTTCACTTTAACCTCATTCATTTCCTTTTATACGGATCCTTCTTAGCGCAGGATAAAAGCTTGTGTTCTCACAACCCGAAGATATTGCCATTGATTTTGAAATTAAAACGACCACAGTGGCCTTCATGGCTGGATGGGCAGGATGCTATTGTGGGTTCTCTGCCAAGCTGTAAGTGTAGATTTTGCAGGTAGCCTCAGGCTAAAGGTGCTTTATTGATCCATTTGAGTTTTATTATATATTTGATGATGTTACAGGTCTCCTTCACAGCAGTAAATTATAGATACATTGCCTACGTTTAAGGAGATAAATGGGTAATGGAAAGCTTGTTGAATTGACATTCTCCCCTTTTGTACTTTTAAATATGCTTAAGTGACTAAATGCTTTATTAAATCATGATTTCAGGCCAAGCACATAATCACTTTGCCAGCATTTATTTCATTGGTATTTATAGTTTGCTGTTTTTACTCCTCAGGTCAGAGAATTACAGTTTTGAGCCAGGACTAATGTCATGTTTGCTGATTGCCCAAATCTCTGTTTCTGTATTTCAGTTATAAACACACATGAAAGTGATACTGTATATCTTACAAAAAAAGTGTATACAGTGTATACAGTATACAGTTATGGGCGGCTGTGGCTCAGTCGGTAGAGCGGGTTGTCCACTAATCCACTAACCGTGGGGTTGGCGGTTCGAATCCCGGCCCGGGTGATCCTATGCCGAAGTGTCCTTGGGCAAGACACTGAACCCTAAGTTGCCCCCAATGGCAAGCTAGCACCTTGCATGCAGCTCTGCTACCATTGGTGTGTGAGTGTGCTCTCATTAGTAAGTCGCTTGTAAATGTAAAATGATATTTCTGTAAAGCTGCTTTGAGACAATGTACCATTGTAAAAAGCGCTATACAAATTGATAAAAAAAATTAAAATTAAAAATTATCTATATTCCTTCTGTAAGAAACAAGCTGATCCAATCACCAAACAGCGAGTGGGAAAAAAGGAAAAAAACATTTCCTGAGATCAGAGTGCCATGTTAGCAAAGAAAACCAGTGAACAAGCCAGATTAATCAGCGAGAATGTTCCAGAATAGTTTATACTGTAGCTTTATACTGTTTGGAGTATAATGGAGTCGTAAATCGGTGTATTACATTTATTCATTTAGCAGACGCTTTTATCCAAAGCGACTTACAAATGAGACACACTCACACACCAATGGTAGCAGAGCTGCATGCAAGGTGCTAGCTTGCCATCGGGGGCAACTTAGGGTTCAGTGTCTTGCCCAAGGACACTTCGGCATCGGATCACCCGGGCCGGGATTCGAACCACCAACCCTACGATTAGTGGATTAGTAGACAACCCGCTCTACCGACTGACCCACAGCCACCCTATCTGTATTAAACAGATTAATCTGTGAGATTAGACAGTTCGATGTAATAGTTTTCCCTCCAGAGTCTCGAGTCTCTTTGTATATGGACACTTCAGATCGAATGTTCTGGGTTCCACCATCACATCATACAAAGTCCATTACGTCAGAGATTTAATGATACACACTATCTGTTGGTGACAAATCTTATTATAACAGACACCACATTTATTTTTAATGACTCCCCACTAATTTTAGACATCACAATATGAAACCGGGGGATTTAAATAATGGATTTGCACCAATCTGCTCTCATTTGATCAACAAATTGCTTCTGGGTGGCTGTACTTGATGGTATTTTAACCAGGCAAGATGAAATTCTAGCTGAAGGCTGTTTCATGTTATTAAATGTTAACAAATATGTTTTAGTTCTAGTTCAGTGGAGCAAAAAATATTTCCTTAGTTATGTATAACTGTATGACCTGCAGATATTTTATTACAATGAGACACATCTGATTAAATAAACAAACGTTTAACTGGAATCTCCATTCACATATGTATAACCTGCATTTACCGTAGTCGCTTTTGTGTAGTATTTAAAAATCTATATATTTATTTGCATTATTTTATACCTACATACCTAGGTCAAAAAAATAAATAAATGTGGGAGCATTTGCATGAATACATTTAGAGATATGACTATGGAAATAAGTCAAACAGACATGACTCTATTTATCAACACTAACATTGTGAATTTTCTCAGATGGAGAGATTTCTGTAGCTCAAAAAGAACATTTGAATGAATGAAAGGGACGAGTGGAATGACGGTATAATTATGAAAAACAGTCTGAAATCAAGAAATCCGAAGAAATTAGAAATCTGAAATTAGAAATATTTATGAGCATAAAATTGTTATTATTTGTGGTATTTATATTAGTAGAATAAACGTTTTTTGTTTTTTTTTTTCTTAATAAAAAGCAGTCCATGCCCTAATTTGCTAAAATGCAGTTTGCAACACTTATGTTTCAAAACACCATTAAAAAAATATCCTCCGTCAGATATTATCATTCACACTGAATAAGTGAAAATGTGCTTCTGTATGAAGCAACGTGTGTAAATGAGACTTAATCTCTCATTACCTGCTAATCATGGTCACAGTGCTCGGAGAATCAGTGCTATGTGATTGATTGTTCATGGTGTGAAGGGCTTGATGTCTTTTGCAATTAATTAGATGTCATCATTTATCTAGGATATTTCATGCAGTGCTTGCAATATTGATTTATTTTCCTGTCAGGCATGAAACATGTCAAATTGCAGTGATTTTTTTTCTCTATATATTTCTAGTTTCTAAGTTTCCACACTGAAATGTTAACTAAAAAGACCTAAAGGGTTCTTTGTTTGTCCCGCTGAGGGAAACTTTGAAGTTTCTATGACAAACCTTTTTTTTTTTTTTTACATAAAATCAGTGTATTTATTTCCAATAGGCAACGATGTCCAACTGAATTAAACAATAAGTAAAACGGAGCACTAGACTATGGGTTTACAGGTCTATAATACTATACTTAATATAATTCTTAATTATATAATATAATCTCCTAATTAAAGCCTTTCCTGATTTATATTTGGGTTCAAAGTAGATCTTTAGGTTACATTGTGACTAAAAATAAAATATTTAGTAGGTGACTTGGCATTTTGGGCTCCATGGGAAAGTGTCCAGGTTTCTCCATGACCCTGAAAAGGATATAGTGGTATAGAAAATAGATCGATGGATGGACTTGGCATTTTGGTCAAAAAGGAGTTAATGAGTTATAAGAGGGGAACAATTTATACTAATGTGGTTTTATCATCATCATTATTATTATTATTATTATTATTATTATTATTATTATTATTATTATTATTATTACTAGTAGTAGTAGTAGTAGTAGTAGTAGTAGTAGTAGCAATAGTGGTGGTAGTAGGGGCAGTAGTAGTAAGGGCGGCTGTGGCTCAGTCGGTATGGTTGGCGGTTCGAATCCCGGCCCGGGTGATCCCATGCCAAAGTGTCCTTGGGCAAGACACTGAACCCTAAGTTGCCCCCGATGGCAAGCTAGCACCTTGCATGGAAGCTGCTACCATTGGTGTGTGAGTGTGTCTCATTTGTAAGTCGCTTGTAAATGTAAAAATTATATTTCTGTAAAGCTGCTTTGAGACAATGTCCATTGTAAAAAGCGCTATACAAATTGATTAATTAATTAGTAGTAGTAGCAATAGTTGTAGTAGTAGTAGTAGTAGCAGCAATAGTGGGGGTAGTAGTAGTAGTAATAGTAGTAGTAATCGCAGTAGTAATAGTCCTTGTAGTAGTGGCAGTGATAGAAGTAGTAGTAGTAATAATAGTGCTAGTAGTTAAAGTAGTAGTAGTGATAGTAGCAGCTGTAGTAGTGGCAGTGGTAGTAGTAGTAATCACAGTAGTAATAGTAGTTGTAGTAGTAGTAGTAGTAGCAGTAGTGGTAGTATTAATAGTAGTAGTAGTAGTAGTAGTAGTGGTAGCAATGGAAGTGGTGGTAGTAGAAGTAATAATAGTGGTAGCAGTAGTAGTAGTAGAAGTAGTAGTAGTAGTAATAATAGTAATAATAGTGCTAGTAGTTATAGTAGTAGTAGTGCTTTGAAGTAGTGATAGTAGCAGCTGTAGTAGTGGCTTGCTTCAGATTGTCCTAGTGAGGACAGCTCATTGTGCCCCAGACACTCTCACTTTTGCTCATTGACGTGCGGTCAGGGGAGGCAGTGGAGGCAGTGCCTTCCCTGTGTCATCATGAAATGTAAAAAACAAATAATGATTTAAAATAAATAAATAAATATTTGTTTACTGATCTGTGATAGAAATGTAATTATTGTATGATTCCAATTATTCCAATGATTTTTATAGTCAATATTGCTGAATTTGTTTCTTTTCCGGTTCAAATATGGGAGAAAGACACGGAGGGAGGCAGCGACGAGCTGAGTCTCCTCTCGGATTGCGCAATCCCTCATAAACTGGGTTGAGCTGCAAATTTTTATTTTTTTTTTCAACTTGAGCATGTGCAATTGATCTGTCTGTATGTCACCTATGTAATGTTTGTACACACTTTTATTATATGTCCTCACATTCCATAGTCTAGGTCATGTATTTCACGAATGTGTATAACATATTAGTCTTGCTGATCCGATAAAACGCCGCAGTGAAAAAGCAGGAGGGTAGTCAGGCAGTACCTCTGCCTCACTGAAGGGGGCATGTGTGAGCATACGGGCTTGTTCTGGTATTGCTCTTCTTCACGTATTACAGAAAATGGCCTAAAAAATAATAAGACCAGCCCTTTATTTAATAATAAATAAATAAATAAATAAACGAGATAAGAAAAAAAAAAATGTTATTTTAAAGAATAATACCAAATTTGTCTTTTTGTTGTGGACTGTATATACTTTCACTTGTATTGAATGAGTATGAATTGTGGAGTTGTGATGGCAAATTAAGAACATAACGAGGGTGCTTAGCAAATGCGCTCTCTCGGAGCCGCTATAAATGTAAACTTCTTCTTTGGCCAAATCTGTACCTTACCTATGTGTGTGTAAAGAATGCTGATATGGGATACGAAACACAACCAGTGGTAAATGTGCAAGCAGCCAGTTGAATGGTGAATTTATGGTACTCTGTTGAATTCATGTAGTTGTAAATCTGACTTTGAAAGAGTCAGAGCCTCCACCGCCACGAACCTCAACGCACGTCACTGCTTTTGTTGTTAGGGAATCAATACTGGTTTTATATATTTTTTTACCTCATATGATTGGACCATTCTCAACGACTCTCTTTCTCATTACTCCAAGAGATTGTTAACAACGTAGAAGTAGGCACAACATTTCTTCCAGATGAAAGAAAAATTGGTTTAATCTTTACAAAAAAAAAAAAAAAAAAACTCTTTCACAGGGATTTCAAATGAAAAAAAAAAAGGATAAAAGAGCTTGGACCAGACTGACCCAACTTACAAATTCGGCATCAATCAAGTAATCGGGGACGATCATGGACACCCGGGTTTTCTCCAGCACTTGTTATGGCAAATGGAGTTGGCTAGCTGGATGCAATGTAATTCATGAATTTTATTGTTTTCCTTGTTTGCTGTTTCACAGTCCTGACACCGAAAATTTGTGGACACGGACAGGGGTACGAGTCATCTTTCTGAAAAATGCAAACGCCATGAAAGTAGACACAGCCATCTTGACAATTCTATGAGGTTACAGTTTTTTGGGAAGCTTAGCATTGCTAATCAGCAAGTTGAAGGCTACAGGATTGGCATTAGAAGGCAAAGGCAATATTAATTTGCATGTACTGCTACTGGCCATTGTTTACGCAACATTACAGTGTTTTATTTTTTTTGAGTGATTACCTTGATTAATTTATTAATGATAATAAACCCACATTAAACTCAAATTTACTGATTTGTGGTTACTATAAAGTGATGATACAGTGGGGGAAAAAGTTTATGTTGATTTTGTACATTTGCCCACAGACAAAGAAATTATCAGTCTATAATTTTAATGGTAGGTTTATTTGAACAGTGAGAGACAGAATAACAACAAAAACATCTAGAAAAACACATGAAAAAATTTTAATTTGCATTTTAATGAGGGAAATAAGTATTTGACCCCCTCTCAATCAGAAAGATTTCTGGCTCCCAGGTGTCTTTTATACAGGTAACGAGCTGAGATTAGGAGCACACTCTTAAAGGGACCGCTCCTAATCTCAGTTTGTTACCTGTATAAAAGACACCTGTCCACAGAAGCAATCAATCAGATTTCAAACTCTCCACCATGGCCAAGACCAACACAGTTGGTGCGATTATTCGCAAATGGAAGAAACACAAAAGAACTGTCAATCTCCCTCGGCCTGGGGCTCCATGCAAGATCTCACCTCGTGGAGTTGCAATGATCATGAGAACAGTGAGGAATCAGCCCAGAACTACACGGGAGGATCTTGTCAATGATCTCAAGGCAGCTGGGACCATAGTCACCACGAAACGATTACACACTACGCCATGAAGGACTGAAATCCTGCAGTGCCCCTGCTCAAGATAGCACATATACATGCCCATCTGAAGTGTGCCAATGAACATCTGAATGATTCAGAGGACAACTGGGTGAAAGTGTTGTGGTCAGATGAGACCAAAATGGAACTCTTTGGCATCAACTCTATGCTGCCTATGACCACAAGAACACCATCCCCACCGTCAAACATGGAGGTAGAAACATTATGCTTTGGGGGTGTGTTTCTGCTAAGGGGACAGGACAACTTCACCGCATCAAAGGGACGATGGACGGGGCCATGTACCGTCAAATCTTGGGTGAGAACCTCCTTCCCTCAGCCAGGGCATTGAAAATGAAAAGTCATTAGTAGTAGTAGTAGTAATAGTAGTAGTAGTAGTAGTAGTAATAGTAGTAGTAGTAGTAGTAGTAGTAGTAGTAGTAATAATAGTAGTAGTAGTAGTAGTAGTAGTATTGGCAGTTGTAGAAGTTTTAGTAGGAGTAACAGTAACAGTAATGGTGGAAGTAGTAGTGTTAGTAGTATTAGTAGTAGTTTCATTAATAGTACTAGAAGTGGCAGTAGTGGTATTAGTAGTAGTATCATTTTATAATACATTTCTATACGCCAACCAATCATCAGGAATGAACACAGGATGACCATAACATATGCAGCCATGGCCAATCAATATCAATATTTTATTTATGCAACGAGAGAAAAGAACAGACTTGATATATCAGTGTAACATGCTGGTTGAGTAAGACGCTTGATGGGTTTCTTACTCATGAATAAACAGTAAGATAATTATTCAATTATCTCATGAATAAACAGTAAGTATATTAAAAAAAAGATCTTGCTCTACTCAACCCACTATTCTTATGATGTGGAAATATATTGGCACAGTCTCTGACAGCTGACTTTGTAACTAACATTGGATTACATATGCACTTACACCTCTACTCTGCACACGTTGCTTCTTTTAGTACTCAATTAATAGATCTTGTATAGTGGCACTACTTGTATTGTTCCCTGCTTGATATCACTTTGCTTGTATCTCTCATTTGTAAGTCGCTTTGGATAAAAGCGTCTGCTAAGTGAATAAATGTAAATGTAAATGTACATAAGCTTTAACTATCTTCAACATGAATAGATACATGCAATGTGCTCAATAAACCTTCCGGTATTACTAGGACTGAAGGTGTGTGTGTGTGTGTGTGTGTGTGTGTGTGTGAGAGAGAGAGAGAGAGAGAGAGAGAGAGAGTGTTTGCACAAAAACATGTTGTAGTGCAGGGGTGATCGGACCGGTCAATCGCAAAGGAAGATCGCCATTCATATCATGCGGGTAGATCGCCATTCATATCGGGGCGGCGGTGGCTCAGTTGGTAGAGCGGGTTGTCCACTAATCGTAGGGTTGGCGGTTCGATTCCCGGCCCGGATGACGCCACATACCAAACTGCCGGACAGCAGCTACTGTCCGGACTATGCAACCCTGGATGATTCTATTCAGTGCAAGTCAAAAAAGTGTGTGCACCCCTGTTCTAGTGTATTTTAATATGTCTCTACTGTTAAAATGGCGCAAAAACAGCTCTTCACTTAGCGATTATATTATAATGCCAAGGTCCTGAGTAGGCCTCTGTGGACTCCATGGACAATATTTCACTAATGTCACTAAATTAGGTGCAGATTTGCCATCTGGAGGAGTAAAATATTCATGTCATATCTGGCATAATGTGGCATCGCTAATGTAGCTTGAAACCAGCTGGACAGGGGACAGCACTGCAGAGGGGCCTGTTGTATTAAATGGCTGATGGACCTTGTGACAGTTCACATCAATCATGATGGATATGAAAACCCATCACAGGGCACAATCGCACACACATTCACACACTACAAACAATTTAGAGATGCAAATCAGCCTACAGCGCATGTCTTTGGACTGGGGGAGGAAACCGGAACCCGAAGGAAACCAAATAAATATTTGAATTTAATCCCTACTTACTGTATTAGTGACCACTCTGTGAATGCAAGTTTGTGTACTTTCTTTTACAACAGGACATGAGTGGAGCACATGAAAATGAGTACCCTCAAATATCAAATGGGAGAGAATAGAGTGTAGATGTCATGCCAGGAGAGGCGGAGACAGATGAAAGTGCTGATAGCTTTAATACAAACACCATCAAACACAAAGACTGGAAATTAGAGCTTGTGGCAAAAGCTCTGCGGCTAGGAATAAACATAAAACAAAGACCATAAACATAGCAACCGAGACAATGGTAAAGAAAGTCAAATGCAAGACAAGGAGTCCCCCTTCCTTAACACACGGTTCCTAAAGCACATAGTCAGTTCAGACCAAATGTCTCTAAGCATTTCAGAGTTTCATTGTTTTTCATCCCTTCCAGGGCTGGAGAGTGGAGTGACTTTCAGCATGAAGCAAAGTTTTCCACGAGGCTAGAGGGGAGAGCAAAGTTCTCCACGAGGCTAGAGAGGGCAGCAAAGTTCTCCACAAAGCTAGAGGGGTTGCAAAGATCTCCACGAGGCTAGAGGGGGAAGCAAAGTTCTCCATGAGGCTAGAGGGGGTAGCAAAGTTCTCTACGAGGCTAGAGGGGAGAGCAAAGTTCTCCACGAGGCTAGAGAGGGTAGCAAAGTTCTCCACAAGGCTAGAGGGGTTGCAAAGTTCTCCATGAGGCTAGAGGGGGAAGCAAAGTTCTCCACGAGGCTAGAGGGGGAAGCAAAGTTCTCTACGAGGCTAGAGGGGGAAGCAAAGTTCTCCACAGGTCTAGAGGGGGGAGAAAAGTTCTCCACGAGGCTAGAGGGGGAAGCAAAGTTCTCCACGAGGCTAGAGGGGAGAGCAAAGTTCTCTACGAGGCTAGAGAGGGAAGCAAAGTTCTCCACGAGGCTAGAGGGGGGAGCAAAGTTCTCCATGAGGCTAGAGGGGGTAGCAAAGTTCTCTACCAGGCTAGAGGGGGAAGCAAAGTTCTCCACGGGGCTAGAGGGGGGAGAAAAGTTCTCCACGAGGCTAGAGGGAGAAGCAAAGTTCTCCACAAGGCTAGAGGGGGAAGCAAAGTTCTCCACGGGGCTAGAGGGGGAGCAAAGTTCTCCACGAGGCTAGAAAGGGAAGCAAAGTTCTCCACAAGGCTAGAGGGGGAAGCAAAGTTCTCCATGAGGATAGAGGGGGAATTAAAGTTCTCCACAAGGCTAGAGGGGGGAGCAAAGTTCTCCATGAGGCTAGAGGGAGAAGCAAAGTTCTTCACAAGGTTAAAGGGGGAAGCAAAGTTCTCCACAAGGCTAGAGGGAGAAGCAAAGTTCACCACGAGGCTAGAGGGGGAAGCAAAGTTCTCCACGAGGCTAGAGGAGGGAGCAAACTTCTCTGCACAGAATGTGTGGGGAGCGATGTCCTCAGCAGAGTAGGAAGGCAGATGTCCAAAGTGGAGCCTGGTATAGTGACGTCCAAGACAGAGCAGGGAATAAAAGGGGAGCTCTTGGCCGCATCGGGAGGCGGGAGGTGTCTTCAGCTGAATAGGGAGACTGAGCGGTGTCCTCGTGTCCATCGTGATGCAGTGAGGTGTACTGGCCGCTGGGAACTGTAGTCCAGAGTTCCTTCTCTGATATTACATGACATTAGAAATACAATTCAAGTGCATACATCTTATATCTAACCTTGGATTTGTTTTGGTCTGAAAGTGTGATAATTGCTTTAATAAGTGTATTTGTTAAAGCTAGGGTTTTCAAACCTTAATAATTTGTCTACCTATTGGAGCCATTGACCTACTATCCAACAACTCATTATTTATAGGCATTAATTAAGTTTACATTATTTATAGGCAACTGGCTTTTGAGTGATTGAGGATTAGATTAAACCAATTCAATTCAAGTGACCCGTCAAGTAGCCTAATAACTAGAAGAAATCACCAACACATATAATATAACTTTAATAGCATCTGATTGTAATTTTCACCACTGTAACGACATTTAAAAATCACGATAGCCATAGGAATCCTTCTAAGAACCCTGGGGTTGTCCAGGCTTTACTTTTAGTACCATTACTGAGTAAACTACAGTAAGTCCTTGTGTTTGTTGTTCAGTGCTGGTGTATTTAAACCCAGTGGGAAAAACTCATCTTCTTCCCTGCAAATTAAAAAAAAAATGGATAGGAAGGTGAGTGTGAGTTTGTTTAACGGAGCCATAAATCTGTTGCACATAGTGAGGACTGCTGCTGAGGTAAACACTGAGTTGATAGATGATTCTCATTTATATACTGTATGAGTTACAGGCTTTGAGTAATGGCCTTTAATGCCTCCTGTCATGTTGGTTTATCTGTAGCAATAAGAACATTTACATTGTCATATGCTAATAAAAGCTAAACGTTTTAGCATGGAGAAAGTTTCTGATGGAACATTTTAAAACAGAAGAGATCAAACACGTTGCAGATTAAATTATTTCCTTCCTTTAGCATGTCAGGGCAAGTAAGGTTAACACCGCTTTGTGGCTCAGACACATCAACCCTCAACCGATTCCAGCAGCATATTAAAGAGAGCAGGGAGAAGAATGACAGAGCTGCCGTGTAATTCAGCTTCATAAATATTCCACAAACCCAAATTAAGCAGGATTTAAATGACTTAAAAATGTAATCTGACTCCTCAGTGTGTTTCCACGTTATTCGAGATAAAGCTGGGGCTGTTTAATTAAATACAGTCTATTTATACCATATTACTGAGAGGATCTGATTGGGGATCTGGGCAGTGAATGCTAGTATATTGTTTTCATTGATATATTGTAGATTAACATGATCATAGATATGAGCTTTACCATTAAGACCACATCATCAGACCAATCATTCTGTTTTCCTGTCGTTTGACTAAACGAATCTGAAGGTGGAAAAGCTCTCCGTGTGTCTCTCAGATGAAAAGAAGCTCATGCTGGGGATTTGTTGGTGAGTGTGGAGCAGAGAGTTTGAAAAAATAGTGAAAAAATGTTCCGGCAAAGGGTATCGATTTTAGATTGTGTCCTACATTTTGTCCTCCCTGAGAAAAAAGAGATGACGTTCCTGTTAGAGAGATGCTGAGACTTCTATCGGTGAAATAAGAACATCAGATATGATCAAATAATATGAATCCTAGAAGATTTATTCAGTATTTAATACTAATATACTGTATGTTCGTCGTTTGTGTTGACTCCTGGATTAGTTGTTGTTGAGCCAAGTGCAGGAGGAAAACATCATTTGAAAAAATACCTGAACTTTTGAACTGCATCGCCGTCCCCTTCCAATACTCTGATGCTGCAGTTATGAGAATCCGCTCTCTCTCTCTCTCTCTCTCTCTCTCTCTCTCTCTCTCTCTCTCTCTCTCTCTCCTCTGATGGTCTATTGATTTTTCTCTGCTCTTTCATTCATTGGAGGATTTTCTCAATGAGATAATACAGTCGTGATATCGTCTGAAATCTCCATCGAGTGCCAAAGGCCCTAATCCTTATCTCCCCTAACAGGGAAGCTGACTTTAGCTTCACTCAGGAGGTTGTTCCCGTGACCTGCTGAAGGTCTTCTCTTTTCCTTTCTTTACTTTTCCAATCACTCAGCACTGAGTTGAGACACTTCAGCCCACACACACACACACACACACACACACACACACACACACACACACACACACACACACACTCCCTCATCTCTACATATCCACAATGAACTAGCGATACAGTTAAAACAATGAGACTCTGTTTGTTTTTTATATTTAAATGACTGCTTTCAGAGGTTCACTGATGCTCTCGTGTCATTGTGAACGTGAGCATCTTTAAATACAGTGATGCTACACTCAACTGAAAAGCTAATACTCTTACACTGGACTATGCAAGGATTCTGCCGTTTCACTCAGATGAATATGTCTACACATATTCATATATCATTGTATTTCACCATGAAACATGTTGTAGACAGTGTGAATACACTTGTCACCAGTTGTGGAATGCAATAGAGGGGTACACATATACTGTAAATATGACATTGTGAATTATTATTCAAATTAATTGTCCCTCTAGAGTCTAGAGGCTACTTTTTGTTCTTGAGACTCGTTATGTAACGGTTTGTAATATTCAAAATATGAATAATTTGTTTCACTAAAATCCCCCTGATATTCGGTGATGTTGATTTTTCTTGTTGTTTAAATAATTTGTTATTTTTGAAAACAACTGTTTTGAGGACATTTTTTTTTTTTTTGTCCATTTTATACCTGCACGCTTCTTGTGCTAGATTTTTCTGGGGCGAGGTAAGCGTTTTTTTTTTTTTTTTTTTTTGAAAACTTCATTTAATAGGGCGGCTGTGTCTCAGTCGGTAGAGCGGGTTGTCCACTAATCCACTAATCGTGGGGTTGGTGGTTCGAATCCCGGCCCGGGTGATCCCATGCCGAAGTGTCCTTGGGCAAGACACTGAACCCTAAGTTGCCCCCGATGGCAAGCTAGCACCTTGCATGCAGTTCTGCTACCATTGGTGTGTGAGTGTGTCTCATTTGTAAGTCGCTTTGGATAAAAGAGTCTGCTAAATGAATAAATGTAAAAGTTGCAAAAGTTTATTTAAAGTATTCAGTAAGTGAGTTGTTATAAGTAAGTATTGTAAAGGGTTATACTATGCTTTAATAGTAGTTTTATGTTTGGATGGCATAAATGTGTGAAGTTATATCAAGTTCAATGGGCTGTGCAATATGACTTGGTGCGCTCCGGATAAATACAGACCCGCTAATGAGTTTTTATATCAAGCAGGAGGATTAAAACGGTGTTTTATCATCGATGATGGAGAATGCGATGGACCAATAAAGCTTCCTCGGTTAATCAGAATTGGCATTTGTCCGACCTCGTCTTCTTCACATACACACGCAATGCAGAACGGGTAGTCAAAGTGGACCGGTTATATTTATTGGAGACACTACTCAGTTTAGCTCAAACTTAGCTAGACTGAATTATATACAAAATTAGGAACTCCATCTACTTAAGCTGAGTTGTAACTGTAGCCTATGACTGCTTGGTCAGCTTATCCTTTAAACCACTAGTATGTTTTCTTTAGAGAAAATCATAAATTAAGCAAAACAATTTAGTTTTTAAAACTCATAATATCTTAATGAAAGCATGGAAAAAAGGCATACACTGACCCTAGTTTTACATTAATTATATACATTCCAATATTTACCAATATTGGTACACCAAAAAAAAAGGGGATTGATTCAGTTTGTGATTGAATTAGCAACTTATTTAATTGGAATCTTGCCTAGGCTTCATGCTTTCTGTCACTAGCAGAAGATTCATTCTCAAAATATGGTGATTTTCTGATCAGCAAAATGTTCAAATACCGGTAATTGAATGATCTTTTCATATTCTATTTTGAATAGAATGCATGCAACGCCTCTCAGTGTGCATAGCAGCTTGCTATACTACTTTTGCATTGTTATGTTTTTTGTTTACATTGTCACGTGTTTGGTTTGGTTCCTGACTTGTCCCCTTCTTTGTCGTTTCATTGCTTGTCTTCCTAATGTGTCATGATTACTCTCACCTTGTCGTGTATCAAGAGACTCTGGACTCCATTTCACATCAGCCAATGCATTGCACTACAAATCACATGTTCACCTGCACCTGAGTCACGTTCTGGTTAATGAGCACTCGTGTGTGTATATATAGTCACTGTCTGCATTGTTTCCTTGTCCTTCATTGTCCTAGACTTCTGTCTCCATGTCACAGTGTTTGTGGTTGGCCATAGTGTTTGTTTCATGCCACAGTTTTTTGCCTAGCAGTCTTCCTGTCTTTGTTTTGTTCGTTTATATAATAAATGTTTAAAATCTGCTCCTGCATCTGTCCCAACTAATGAATCGTGACACACCTGTTCTGTGTTTAGTCTTGATTAATTTGTGCATTTATAGTTGTTGTGCTTCCTTGTTCATGGCTAGGTAAACAATCTGTGTCTTTTGGTACCAGTCAATACCAACCTATTTGATTAATTGTTTGCTTCTATGGATTTTTACCTAGTTCTTTGATCTTGCCTGCCGTGTTTATATTGTTTGTGCATCACCTGACCTTTGCCTGTTGTATGGCTGTGCTTTTGGATTATGTCTTTGTCCTGTTTTCAATGGTAATAAAGTCCTGCACTTGCATCCTCAACTGATCCCAGACACACTGGTGTCAAAAGCACAAGGCATTACACCAGTGAGAAATTTTCATTAAATATTTATTTTTCAACATGGTGTTAACTGCATCTGAAAGCACACATCATTACAGAGTGTGGAAGGAAACCCCTCTGGTGCTGGTTGAAATGGAAACTGACCTTTCACCCTGGGAGCACTTGTGTAGAACTTTTTGTGATTTCAAAAGACGAGTTTTGAAATGGCTGCAAAGTCAAAGACATGAAATGCAGTTAAAATTCAAACAAATTATTTTTGGTTGAAAATGCATGTGCTGCATCCAGGGCTATTCCATAGGTTTTCAGCCATATAGTTGGTTAGTGCCCGATGATATATTGAGAAATTTACACTGATCACAAGTTTAATGTGATTATCACCGCCAGGATGCTTTCAGGATCCTCGTCATGGCATACACGCAGTGACCACTTCAACACACCTTATATACAGTATGTACACCTGCACACGTGTGTGTATATATTTCTTTGAATCTTTATCTTCTTCTAATTCGTTTACCCACATTTAACCTCAAGTAGTTCACCACACCAGCCACACCCTCTTCAAAACCTTTTCCTCTCTTCTCTGTCCCCCTCCTCCCCCTTCCCCTACCTCTCTCACTGCAGATGACTTTGCCACTTTCTTTTCCAACAAGGTTACATCAATCAGAAACCAGTTCTCAAACCCAGACGTACATAGACCAGCTCCTCCTCCATGTAACTCCCAACTGACTTCCTTCTCTCCCCTCTCAGAGACTGATGTCTCTAAACTCCTCCTTTCTAGCTGTTCCACAACCTGTCTTCTTGAACCTATCCCTTCTCACCTTCTTCAGTCCATCTCTCCCACACTGTTACCTGCACTTACACACATCTTTAACACATCCCTCTCTACTGGCACATACCTCATTTAAGCAGGCCTGGGTTACCCCTCTGCTTAAAAGTCCATCACTTAACCCTGCTGTGGTTGATAACTGCAGACCTGTTTCGCTCCCTTTTCTTTCCAAAACTCTTGAAAGAGCCTTTTTTAATCAACTCTCCAATTTTCTCACACAGAACAACCTCCTGGACACCAAGCAGTCTGTCTTCAAGAGCAATCACTCCATGGAGTCTGCTCTGCTTTTCGTCACTGAAGCCTTACGACTAGCAAGAGCAACCTCCAGATCATCTGTCCTCATCCAACTCAACTTTCCTGCTGCTTTCGTCAACATCAGATCCTCCTGTCAACTCTCTCCAGCCTGGGCATCACCGGAACGGTTCTGCTCTGGGTGGAATCCTATCTCTAAGACAGATCCTTCAAGGTATCATGGAGGGGTGGTAATTTTGAAACTCAGCAGCTCACAACTGGTATTCCACAGGGGTCAATTCTGGGTCCAGTGCTCTTTTTTAACTACACTACATCTCTAAGGCAGGTGATTGAGTCTCATGGATTCTTATATCATTGCTATGCTGATGCCACCCCACTCTATTTGTCCCTCCAGCCTGATTGATCCATCCGTCTTTGCACGGATCTCTGCTTGCCTGTCAGACATCTCGGTCTGGATGGGGAAACACCACCTTAAGCTCAACCTGGCAAAATCTGAGCTTCTCGTTATCCCAGCCTGTCCCTCAATCAACCA
>JAFFST010048088.1:56029-74863 GCA_022414735.1 Noturus placidus | reverse complement strand
ACAGATAATAGTGTGGTGTGTGTGTGTGTGTGTGTGTGTGTGTGTGTGTGAGAGAGAGAGAGAATATTGAATGTCACTGGTCAGCATAACCACATGATGATGATGATGATGATTATCGGACTTCAGAGTTTATGTAAGATCAGAAAAATATTCAAGATCCATTTCTTGTGTCTGTCTGGTATGTGTGGAATGTTTACTTGTAAGGATTTACATCAGGATTGAAGCATGTGGAGTCCCTCCCCCCACCAATTATTGACTATCGTACGGTCAACACTCAGCCTTCATATGATTCTATGCAGTATGATAATATGAAAACCTTATATTTGCGTTTCATACTTTATTTGTAACTCTAGAAATTTGAATTTGCTCTTCCTTTAAGTGATCATGAGCAGAAGTATAATACATGTATCATGTCAGAACTGTCATTATTTCCAGATCTACATTCTCATAACCCATTGTTTCTGTGGTACATACACTGGCCCTTATTTGGAGTTTTGTATAAAAGAAAGCAGATTTAAGGTAAACGAATCTTTCTGACTCGTGCGTGAAAATGTCATACCCGTCAATACAGTGGGGTCCAAAGCTCTGCCAAAGATGAACTTGATAATTAAGGAAAAATAACTGCAGAATTTGCATATGCTCATTTTACGATTCCAATTTGAACATATGCAATGTTGATGAATAACGGCTGCTGTAATTAACACTTATTAGGCAACAGCTGAATGTATGGCTGTAGATTCTGCCTGGGAAACAGACATTAACTGGATTCTGTTTAGCAGAACAGAACGTATGCATTCTTTATAGAGATGATGATTTCTGTGGAGCTCAAGCTGCTGCTCATAATTCTATTTATGACCATTTAAACGGATTCAATTAGTCTCCTGATTGCCGGATGCAGAATGTGTTGGACTTTCTGAGTTAATGCAACACTTCATGTCCTTTTGGTAAATTCATTTCTTCACTTTAGTGCTGTTTTCTACTCAGCATGTCGTTCATCATGGAAATGAGCTCTGAGGTCTATTACCTGGGCTGTTTTTTTTTTAAACCTGCTGTTCAGTGTGTGATTCTGAGGTGGATAGAGATTCTGAGTCGGTGTTAGTGCTGTCTCACTTGCCCCCCCCCCCTCAAGTACCCGCCATCGCCCAACCCCCCATGTAAAAATCTCATACACTCAACAACCACTTTATTAGGAACAACCAAAACCCTGCTCATTTATGCAGTCATCCAATAGGCCAATCATGTAGCTGGTATAGAATGCATTAAATTGTACAGATACAGGTCAAGAGATTCAATTAATGTTCACTTCAAAAACATCAGAATGGGGAGAATTATGATCTCTTGGGATTTTCAAGCACAACACTCTCTAGGGTTAATACATCCAGTGTGCGGCGGTTCTGTGGGTGGAGACAACACTGTAGAAATTTAATCAGCACCTTCTGACCAATCAGATCTGAGAATCCAACTAGGCCATGGTATATAAATATATTCAAAAACTGCATACAGAGGGTAATTTTTTTTTTTTTTAGATGCCTTCATGCAAACTGTAAAGGTATTTTTTTCTATTCTGTTTGTTCTTGATTTTTCTACGTGTTGCTTAAAATAAGGGAGGTGATTTTTTTGGTATCCAAACAGAAAAGCTTGGCTTGATTTATTGCCGCCAAAACCAGAGAGCCTGCTTCATAAATAACTTTACATAATACCGCATATAAATAAAAGCAAGGAGAAGGAGAACTATTCATAGCCCTGTTTATTCTCTCTAAACAAAGTGGGAAAACACATTCTTCATGTAATTCCTCACACACCACTTCAAACAGGGCTAATGTATGCAGGACAGCATTGCAGGAAGACTTTAAAGCTTCTAACAATCGATCCTGTTGTTGTATGAATGATGAAAAAAATTAAGGGGTTACTTCCCATAAAATAATGTCCATACACTCAAGAAAGCTGATGAACATTTAAGTGGGATATGGAATAAAATGAGAAATATTACTATATATATATATATATATATATATATATATATATATATATATATATAAAATGGTGGATCTGGAGAATGTGAGGTGGGAGGAGATGCAAGTCCATCAAAGGACACCAGGGGCAATTTAACATAGCCAATCTAGCTAGTGGCATGTTTTATGGAGGTAAGAGGAAACCAGAGAAACCAGAAAAAGAGAGAATATACCGATTTAATGCACACAGGATTAAACCTGGGACCCTGGAGCTGTGAAGCGGCAACACTACCCTCCGTGCCAATGTAACGCACCGATCATAAATTTATCCTTTAACAAATTCACTTTTCATTCAATTGTTGTTGCTATAAACCTTTCTCAGCATGACAGCAAACACACACACACACACACACATGTGCCCACAAACACACACAGCGGGTACATCTTGACTGCAGGCTGTAACACACACCACATGTGGAGAGCCGCAGGAAATCCCACGGCCTGGAAATAAACACCACACACCATGCACTGAATTTCTATACGTGATATGTTTCGTGATGTTTCTCCACGTTTTCCATCCTGCTGCTCGCACAGCTGCATTACTCTCTCTCTCTCTCTCTCTCCCTCTCTCTCTCTCTCTCTCTCGTTCAACCAAAAGACACCTGGCTTACATCACAAACATACTTAACAGAAACTACAACTCGGGCAGGAAGCAAATGAAAACAAAACAGTCATGTGACTGGTCTGCGGCTGCGCTGCAATGCCATCTGCTGGCGAGCCATAACAGAACCCACCCCCAAAGGTGCTCCATCAGGTGCGGGAGCATCAACAAAAACCCCCCTCCAATGGGGGTTCCCAGGCTTTTGGGAGAGTTGTCCCTTTGCTGCCACAGGAAACAAGGCAGCCTTCGTCGAGCAGCAGGTGGGCAGAGCAACCCCCCCCCCCCTACAGGGATTGAAAGCACCACTAGACGCCGCCCCTGGAGGCTCTGGAACGCTGGACACTGCCCGTGGCGGCTCGGGATCGCAGGGCACCACCCCCAGTGGATCTGGAGCACTGGACACCGCCCCTGGTGGCTTGGGAATGCATGGTGCTGCCCCTGGCAGTTCTGGTACACATGGCAGCGGGACGGCCTCCTCGACTGGGCTGGACAGCGGGAAGGCCTCCTCGGCCGGGCAGGGCAGCGAGTCAGCCTTCTTGGCCAGGCAGGGCAGTGGGACAGTTTCTTCGGCGTGCATGAGCTCCACCGCTAAGGCCTCCCCGTAGGCCTCGCGCTGCAGCTCTGCTGTTACCCGTGCCACCACCGCAAAAAAGTTCTGGGCCAGCCTTCCGCTCTGGATTAGGCAGCGTGACTGGGTTTTCCTCAGGGCAGCAAGGTGGAGCGTTGTTCCGCTCAATGAGACGGGGCAAAGTGCTTCCTCCACACCACGGAGAATCCGGTCTACTTCTTCCATCCGCTGATTAAACCGTAACTCCTCCTTCCTCCATAGCTCAGCTTGATGTGCCTCTTGCTGTTTGTGCTGCCAGTCATAGTATACCTCCATTGTTGGGAAGTCCCAAAAATAAAGACATTTTTGGGCTCCGGGTATTCTTGCTACTTCCATTGTTAAGTCCGTTATTCTGTTACACATCGGGATTCAGACAGGAAGTAATTGCAGGAGCACTGTCTTTATTAAGAAACAAACAAAACAAACAGGCAAACACAGGAATGCGGTCTATGTGAAGTAAACGTGAAAACATGGGAATAGAGTCGGGTCAGAAAACGAGACATGAAACAAAGACATGCTAGCCTTAGATGCTACTCTGTTAAGACCGATGATACTCACACCGATACGTAACCATGAACACAAACAATAACGCGCAACGTGTGCTTAGACCCGAGGGGTTTAAATACCCAACATAATTAACCTAAACAGAAGACACCTGGTTTACATCACAGACATACTTAACAGAAACTAGAACTTGGGCAGGAAACAAATGAAAACAAAACAGTCATGTGACTAGTCTGCGGCTGCGTCACAATGCCATCTGCTGGTGAGCCGTAACACCAAGGTTGATTATTTTCCAATAACAGCACATCCAGAAGTGTTTTATTCCTCTTCTACCACAGCAATTTGTTTTGTTTTTTTTTCATTAAAGAATGACATACTTTGTATCTATTTATACATTTATTGCTGTGGAACATCAACAAGATAAGTTACTTCTGAGTGATTCTGAGGAGCTCAATATGAGCTTCAGGTTGTTGTTGTTTTTTGTTTGTTTGTTTGTTTTTTTTTTCAATTGAAAAATAACATGTTGACTTTTTTTCTTACTCCACAGGCTCCATTCGACAGAAACTAAACTTTTATGGATATAAAGCTTTCATTTTTTCCCAGACTGCAAAAGTGCTCTGGTTAAACCAGTCATGTGTAAATACATGAACATTTGGCATCGTTAATAGTTTATTTAATAATTAGTAATATTATCAAGCAATTAATTAAGTAATCCATTTATTCTCCCATAGAAGATCATGTTGAGATTAGGAGATTTGGAAGACGGATACCCTCATATCCTTACCATCACCCTTGAATCCCTACAGAGTCTCACTGCTGGCCAAAGCTCATTTCATTACAGCACATAAGAAATCACTGGAGCAAAAGTACAAAGATGATGATGATGATGATGATGGCTGTCTTTAATGATGTCACTTGAGGCAGGCTGTAATTTAGCATTGAGGACAGAAAGAAGAGCAGGTAGCTCTAGTATAAAGGCTGCTGCTGATCCATGTAACTGACAGTAGAATTAGGTCAATATATTTCTTTATGGTCTCTTTCTGTGTTCCAGAAATTATACTAATTTACACTGGGCTGCTACAACAGGTTAAGAATGAGATCTCTATTTATAATTATTATCATTTCATCTGTCAAACTTTTTGATTTTATTATTATATATTACTACTTTTCTTTTTTTTTTTTGGGGGGGGGGGGTTAGGAAGACAAAAGCAGAAAACCTCAATGATAAAAGCTCAGTATCACTCCTCTTCTGCATCCAGATGTTCTACTCAACTCACAATTTATTTTTTTTAAAGCAACAGTTATTCCAATTTATCTCTTCATGTCACTAACTGTGCACTTTTTTAAACGGATTTTTTTCCCCACCAGGGCAGAAAAAAAAACCACACTTCTCTCCAGATTACTTTATAGTGATGCTTGAAAGTTTGTGAACCCTTTAGAATGTTCTATATGTCTGCATAAATGTGACCTAAAACATCATCAGACATGTCACACAAGTCCTAAAAGTAAATAAAGAGAAAAATGAGACAAAATTACAATGAGACAAATGAGACAAAATTATTATACTTGGTCATTTGTTTACTGAGGAAAATGAGCCATTTTATATATCTGCGAGTAACAAATGTATGTGAACTTTTGATTTCAGTATCTGGTGTGATCCCCTTGTGCAACAATAACTGCGACTAAATGTTTCTGGTAACTGTTGATCAATCCTGCATATTGGCTTGGAGGAATTTTAGCCCGTTGCTCAGTACACTGTACTGAGTACAGAACAGCTTCACCTCTGGGATATTGGTGAGTTTCCTCACATGAACTGCCTGCTTCAGGTTCTTCCACAACATTTCTATTGAATTAAGGTCAGGACTTTGACTCGGCATGTTCCAATACATTAACTTTATTGTTCTTTGAACATTTTAGAATGACTTGTGTGTTTAGGGTTGTTGTCTTGCTGCTTGACCCACTTTCTCTTGAGATTCAGTTCAAGTCCTGACATTTTCCTTTAGAATTCGCTGATATAATTCAGAATTCATTGTTGTGTGTGTGAGTGTGTATGTGATTGTGCCCTGCGATGGACTGGCACCCTGTCCAGGGTGGACCCCGCCTTGTGCCCGATGCTCCCTGGGATAGGCTCCAGGTTCCCCCGTGACCCTGAAAAGGAGTAAGCGGTTGAAGATGCATGGATGGATGGATGTTCCATCAATGATGGCAAGCCGTCCAGGCCTAGATGCAGCTAAACAGACACAAACCACGATACTACCACCACCATGTTTCACAGCTGAGATACGGTTCTTATGCTGGAATACAGTGTTTTAATTTCTCCAAACATAACGCTTATTATTTCAACCAAAATGTTCTATTTTGGACTCATCTGTCCACAGAATATTTTTCCATTAGCCTTCTGGCTTGTCCACATGATCTTTGGCAAACTTCAGAGGGGCAGGAATGTTCTTTTAGGAGAGCAGTGGTTTTCTCTATGCAACCCTGCCATGCACATCAATGTTGTTCAGTGTTCTTCTGATTGTGGACTCGTGAACATGAACATTATCCAATGTGAGAGAGTCTTGTAGTTGCTTAGACATTACCCTGAGTTCTTTTGTGACCTTGTGAACTATTACATGTCTTGCTCATGGATTGATCTTTGTTGGTCGAGGGTAACAATGGTCTTGATTTTCCTCCATTTGTACACAATCTAGCTGACTGTAAATTGGTGGAGTCCAAACTCGTTGTATATATAGCCTGATGGTGCCCCCTTGCTTTTCCGCAGCGTTTGATCAAGGCACTTAAACCTATCTGCTCCAGTTATGCTGTAATCATGGCTGACCATGTGCTCTGACCCCAACTTCTTGAAAAGTGCAAAGAAAAGAATTTCACTGTACTAGAATGTCTCTGTGACAAATAAAGCTTCTTCATTCACTGAGCTTTTATTCAAGTGGTGCCAGTTATAAAACATCAAAGTAACTACAAACTAACTCTAACCCTCACAGTGAAATGCACACAGAAAGAACACAAAGAGCCAACAGCCTGTTATACAGAACAGCCACAGACTTCAGGTTGGGTAAATTTATTGCAACGTTTTCAGTTAAAAACGTTCTCCTCTTCACATGCCTTGTAGTGTAACATGATTAGTCTATTCATCATGCATGATTACATAATGATTGCTTAGTTAACATACCCTGGTATACTACCTGGTGAGATAAAGAGCAGCCTATAGGCTGTATGCAGGTGGCATGATGAGAATGTGCTAATTGATCCCTTAACTCTTTATTCAACTGAGAGAGTTCTAACACTGTATAAAATATACGGAATGTGCTCAGTGTTTACACAAATTAAACAAGCCCAAAGGCATGCACTGATTGGTGAGTGTATATCAGCATCAGAGAAAAGCAGATGGGAAGAGGTAAAGAAGTCACAGCGTATCAGACTGTGTGTTACGATTTGCCTTTCACTTTGTACCATATGCTCTGGGGGATTTATCAGACTTGACCTATGGCTGCTGTTTACGAGATTCATCAGTTCACCCTCAGGGGAAAAAGACGTTCTTATCTCACTTGGTACTCTAAAGCTTGCTACTCTTTGCTTGTATTTCCTCATTTGTAAGACGCTTTGGATAAAAGGGTCGGCTAAATGTAATCTTGAAAAGAGCAACAAGTTCATGTAGATAGATAGATAGATAGATAGATAGATAGATAGATAGATAGATAGATAGATAGATAGATAGATAGATAGATATTGATCCTGAAGATAATTGCAGGGGCTGTATGCTTGGTAAATGATGAAACATAGAAAAAACACAGTAAGTGAGAAAATATTTTTTTATACAAGCATTGGCCAAAGTATTAATGGATTTGTTATTGTTTAGAAATGTTCCCCCAGATTTGCTGAAGACTCTAGTAGTGTACATTAAGTAAGGTTATACAATGTAAACATACAGCACTACGGAAATGTACTGTCCGCCATCAAAACCCTCTGTTTTCACTCAATATCCTCAGGTTTTCAATTTAAGATTTTCAGATTTTATTCAGTATTCTTGGCTTATAGTTTATATTCATTTTCTGGCATCTCATGTATCAACAAAATATCCGTATGTTCACAGAAAATCGTATTAAATAGTAAATGTGGATGCAAGCCAAAAAAGCTCATTTTCCTGCACATGTAAGCATTAGTGTGTTCAATTCTACTCATCAGTCCTCTTTTGTCTGTTAGAGAAAGTCTCACTGCTCCAGCTCGTTTAGCCTCAATATGAACAGGATCCGGAGGTCTAGTTGGAAGCTTTCTAATAATTATGATGTACGTTATTGCTTTCTGCTCTTCAGCCCTCACTGCTGAAAGCATTCAGCACTAAGATAACTGCTGTGTGCAACACTCAAGCCTAATAACAAAGTCGAGTGCTTTCTAGCATAGTTAGCTATCGTGTTTGAAGAAGCTTTTCTAGCAGCGAACTCATACACTTGCTCTTCCTTATGGAGTTTTTTAAGTCCTATTTTTTGTCTTTTTTTTTAAATCCTTACTTGATGGCTTCAAAGCACTGATAAAGTACAGATAATTTTGTACATTTCAGAAAAACGTTAGAGTAGCTTTGTGGCTTACAGCTCCTGAATTTAACTTGGAATACAGAAAGTAAGGATAAACTTTTTTTTTATGGTGTAATCATATGGGGCGGTTGTGGCGCAGTTGGTAGAGCGGGTTGTACACTAATTGTAGGGTTGGCGGTTCGATTCCCGGCCCACGTGACTCCACATACCGAAGTGTCCTTGAGTGGGTTGTCCACTAATCGTAGGGTTGGCGGTTCGATTCCCGGCCCATGTGACTCCACATACCAAAGTGTCCTTGGGCAAGACACTGAACCACAAGATGCTCCCGATGGCAAGCTAGCACCTTGCATGGCAGCTCTGCTACCATTGGTGTGTGAATGGGTGAATGAGACACAGTGTAAGTGCGCCATTTAATAACAATTTTTGGAAAATCAAACTATTTTTTTTTTCTGTGATACACATGCTATGTTTTTTTTTGAAGGCCACGGTTAAATAATGTTAAATAAATGTTAAATTCCCGTGTGTTGGGGGTTTCCTCCGAGTACTCCAGTTTCCTCCCCCAGTCCAAAAACATGTTTGTTAGGCTGATTGGCGTGTCTAAAGTGTCCGTAGTGTATGAATGTGAGTGTGTATGTGATTGTGCCCTGCGATGGATTGGCACCCTGTCCAGGGTGTACTCCTGGGATACACTCCAGGTTCCCCGTGACCCTGAAAAGGAGTAAGCGGTTGAAGATGGATGGATGGAAATGTTAAATTCACAGGTTCTGGATGTCTGATATTTATCTATAAAAAATTATAATGATTTGAACTGACAGCTTCATGCTAAATTTGGCCTCTCATTTATTGTCGTATAAATGCTGTGAACATGGGAGAAACATGGTCCTGGTTGAACTGGATATCTATGCCAGTGAACTTTTCCATATCTTCTATCACATTTCTACATGATCGAAAGTTACACAGCTAATCAAGAGTTTAATCATAAAAAACTCCATTATAACTCCATGTTCCTCTTCTGAGCTGTAAGGCAGTTTAGCACCAAAGTCACTTCTCTCAGTTCTCCAGAGACAGAAATGTTCCGCACAGGGGATTTAATTTCCCTCCAGTCTGATGTTCCCATTGAAATCCAGGACAGAGTCTATAGTCTTATATTTTTACTTAGACATGAAATGATAAATTAGTTGCTCTCCTTGTATATTTTTCAAACCTGCATAACATGGTCTGATTCAACATTGTGTCTATTTAGAGATTTACATCAAAGTCACCCTTGTGCATATGCTTGGCAACATTATACACATGAGAGTTAATGTCTCTTGAGATAATAGGCTGACCCCCACACTACTGGCTTTGTTAAAATTACTGTGATATATTTCACATCTGACAAATTTCACCTTGTTCAATGGAGTTTAACACCATAAATCTAAACACACTGGGAGGAAAAGAGCTGTCAAGAATTAAATACTCCCTGTAAATTATCGGGAAATAATCACTTTATTAAATTAAATCTACTAGAGCAGAGTTCCTCAACTCCAGTTCTGCAGACCCCATTGCACCACTCAGGTTCCTGCTGCCAACATGCCTGATCTGACTCCTTAGCAAGACTTCATGAGCTGATAATCTGACAAAGAAGAAGAATATCAGCTCATGACGTTTTGCTAAGTCAAGATTTTCCATCCATCCATCCATCCATCCATCTTCAACCGCTTACTCCTTTTCAGGGTCACGGGGGAACCTGGAGTCTATCCCAGGGAGCATCGGGCACAAGGCGGGGTACACCCTGGACAGGGTGCCAGTCCATCACAGGGCACAATCACATACACACTCACACACACATTTATACACTACACTTTAGACACGCCAATCAGCCTAACATGCATGTCTTTGGACTGGGGGAGGAAACCGGAGTACCCGGAGGATAAGAAAAGTCAAAATTTTCTTGATTTCTATTGCAAGTTAAGAATATTGTCCCATTTCTTACATGCCAGTTTGGTGGATATTCACAATTTATGTCACCGCACTTCAACATAAGCCTTATTTAGAGTAGATTAATTTTACATGTGGAGGCAGGGTAATATAATTTTTGCTGGTGTATTTCAGGGATTTTAGTGCCATCCAAATCAGTCACGTTAATAAATTTTATGTTCTCCCATCAGGAAAAATTACACTGTAATTTACCTAGTAAACAGTAAAGGACATATAGAAATAACACCAAGTATGTGTATTATTCTCAATTCATATTTTCTTATCCCTCTAATGCTGTACTTTCTTTTGTCTTATATTGTCTATTCTAGCTTATCTGCTGCTGTTTCACTGGAATATCCAGCTGGGATTAATAAAGTGTTATCTAATATCATGTGGGGAAACAGGTTTTGTCCGTTTTCTTTAGTATGGAGACGCCAGGAAGCACTTTTTCCTATGTTCTTCAGCTGAAACTAGCAAGTATTGGCTGATTTTCAATAGCCGTTAGGTGTGTTATTGAGTAAGCTTTCAGTGGGCATGTAAGCGGCTGATGATCAAAAGCAACCTGGAATTTCTCACAAGAGGTAATGATTACGGTTAAAAACAATCAGTGAGCTCTTTTGCAGTGTGAATCGATCATAATTACTACCGAAATTATTTTAGCATGTGCATGTCGGGGAAAGCTTATCCGATCCAAATAGAACTAGAAAAAGGTAACTTCACACAAAATAAAAAAATAAATAGACAAAAGAAAGAAAGAAAAAAACACTTTTAAACACAACCAAAGCACAACCATTTTTCAGCTGGTGAGAGAAAGAGAGAGAGAGAGAGAGAGAGAGAGAGAGAGAGAGAGAGAGAGACAGCTCGTTAATAACTTAATGCAAATAGGTGTCAGGTGTACCACATTAATCAGCTTATCCCCAGACTTCTGCTGAACCACCTCCCCAACATATAATTAAATTGTATATTGTATATTGCCCTGTAGTTAGATAATTGTGAAGTGTGTGTGCACCAGTATTATATCCAGTCAAACCTTTAGCTATACTATATCTTTGTAAACAAGTGAGTGAGTGAGTGGAATGGTTAGATACAGTATTTTCATCAAAGCAGCACTAAATCTTCAGTGCCTGAAAATATCTCTGTGTTACGAGCACCATCTGTTCAAACGTTTCTCATCTGTCTTGGGATAATGTCTTAATGTTTTATATTAACATATTATATATTTATATATCGTAATATACCCATTGTGTCACTGAAAATCCCTGGATCAATGATTAAGGTCTTTGAATTAAAATACACACATCTCATCAAAGCCGTGACAAGAGTAGGTTTGATACGACAGGAACAGTATGTCCATATAAAGGCAATAGAATGTAGCTGAGAACATGTGTTGGAAATATCTTGGGAGGTTTGTGTGTGTGTGTGTGTGTGTGTGTGTGTGTGTGTGCAGATGATGCACACAGGGGTGCAGATGATGTATTATCCTCCCAAGGTGACCTCATTATAATGGCTTGGTGGTACTATGGAGTCTGATTGCAGAACAAAGATCTGATGATAAATTAAGTGAGAAGATGTGTGGCAGAGCTCTTGTAATTAACACACACATTCACTAATTCAGATTGCATAGCAGGGCTATCTGAAGAACATCTGAAGAGTTCACATCAGGCTCACATGAACCCAAACTATTAGATAGGTTAATAAATCTTTTATATTTTGTTTATGATGTTTCCCGCTCCTCTTTTTTTTCCCACCTTCTTTCATATTATAGTGAGCTCTTCATCCAGTTATCCACAGAGGAGGTGTTATTTACTCTGTATGGTCAACGTAATGGATTCTGTGAAGTCAGAAAATTGCTTTGATTGTGTCCCACAGCACACACGCAAATGCAATATTAAATTCTAAAGTACTCAATATAGAAACCAACCCTCTGTGGGCTCATCTCCTCAGAAGGCCATCTGATATAACTGTTCAAAGCTGGAGGGTCTGAAATGATGAGATTGCCCTTTGATTTATGTATTCACTGTGCATTAATCATTAGCTGTTGCATTCTTTCCCAAAGGGTTTTATACAAAAGTAATTTGCCAGTGCTAGCAATTATTTATTTATTAAAGGACGCCACTGCTTACGTTTTATACAACCCCAATTCAGGAACAAAATTGTATGGAGAATGCATTTAGTTCACACTGTACTATATTGAAAACACAATATTAACACATTATTTGATGTTTTACTTTGTGAATTTTAATTATTTTTGAATATATACACTCATTTCAAATCTGATGAATGCAACACACTCCAAAAAAGTTGGGACGGTCAAATGTTTACCGTTGTGTAACATCAGCTTTTCTTTTAATAACACTTATTAAGCGTTTGGTGCTGGGTGAAAACACCAGTTGGTTAAGTTTAGCAAGAAGAATTTCCCCCCATTCATCCATTATACATTTCTTCAGCTGTGCAACTGTATTGGGGGGCCTGTACGGGGAGACAGGTCAGGACAGGCAGGCCATGCTAGCACTCTCTGCTTAAGCAACCAAGCGCTTGTAATCTGGGCAGAATGTGTTTTGGTGTTGTCCTGCTCCGGATGGCAGAATAATGTGTACATATCTTTCTGCATTAAAGGTGCCTTTACCCATGCCATGTGTACTGACACACCCCCATACCATGACAGATGCTGGCTTTTGGACCTGACGCTGATAACAGCTTGGACGGTCCTTTTCCTGTTTGGCCTGGAGAACACGACGGCTGTTTTGACTAAAAACTATTTGAAATGTCGACTCATCGGACCACAAAAAACACGATTCCAGTGTGCTACTGTCCATCACAGATGAGACCGAGCCCAGAGAAGTCGTGAAGCTTCTGGACAATGTTGATGTACCGCTTCTATTTTGCATAGTAACGTCTTAATTTGCATTGGGGCAGTGGCGAGCAGTGTTGACAGACAAAGGTTTACCAAAGTATTCCAGAGCCCATGTCAGGATCTCCATCACAGACTCATGATGTTTTTTTTTTTTTTTTAATATTTAATTATATTGTGCAGTGTAGAAGGTGAAATGCCCAAAATCCTACTGATTTGTCTTTTGTGGAAGGTTGTTCTTCAAGTGTTGGATTATTCGTTGAGGCATCTGTTGACAGATTCGCGAACCTCGACCCATCCTTGCTCTTGAAGGACTAGGCCTTTTTTGGAGGCTCCTTATATACTATGATTAGACGATCACCTCACCTGTTTCATATCACCTTCTCGTTTCAACTTGTCACATCGCTATGAGTTCTAAATTGCCCATCCCAACTTTTTTGGAATGTGTTGCATGCATCAATTTCTAAAGATACGTTTATCTTCAAAAAAAAAAAAAAAAAAACTATGCAGTTGATTAGTTAAAACATCAAATACCTTGTCTATATACGAATTTTTTTTTTTTTTTTTGACTTTTACAAATCACTGCTTTTTTTTTTTTGTTAGCATTTTCCATACTGTCCCAACTTTTTTGGAATTGGGGTTGTACATTGTTTATGATTTCAAAATAATGTTGTGGAATATCCACAAAATAAGTTACAAATAAACAGCTGTTCCCACAATATCCTGTCTCTTTTCTCTCACAAAGTCCACTAGCCAAAAAATATGCACCAATTCATGTTACTGTGAAATTCTCCATCCTGAAGAATTTCCAATGTGAGGAAGGTTAAAGTTACTGCTTTACTTCTAGCTGTTATCAAGTTCTGGCACTGGAGACTCCTTCCAATGTGTTAGAATGTGTGCATTAATATACTACTACTCAAACTGGCCACGGTGAAAAATATTGTGCTCGCAATCACAGGCTGGTAGAAGGTCTCCAGCCATTTGGTACATACTTTGAAGGATTTCCTCAGGAAGTAGAGACTGCTCATTCCCTTCTTGCAGACCACCTCACTGATGGTCCTCCAGTCCAGTCTGTTGTTGAGGCATACACCAAGATATCTCAATTGATGAAGATGGGATGAGTGACTATATCGCTATACTCACTTTAATAATTATACTGATTTTATCCATTACTTTTAGTATGCTTACTTCTGTCTAAAGTTAATATTTGGTGTCCTTTAAGTTTCCATAGAGACCATTGTGTTTCACATGCAGGTGTGGACTGGTTACTGAGGATAATAAGCTTAGCTTTGGCTGTTTTTTCCCCCAATGACCATTAGCTGCTGAGTTTTCTAATTTCTCAGCAGATCAGTTGAGCTGCAACTTCCTCGATGACGATGTCTAATTCAGTCATTTGATGAGCGAATAAAAGTGTTTTATTTGAATTCGTGATGACGCAATGACAGTTTAATATTATAATATTAAAACGTCGGTCATCAGCACAGAGACAGTCATTAGAATGTCATAAGTGATATACCAGAATGCGTGTTCTTGCCTGGTTTATAGTCCCTGAACATGAACAGTTCTTTTAAGGGAAATGTTTTATGAGCCATGTTGCAGTGGTCATGCCAGACCAGCACAATTATTTACTGTGTACATTATAATGCAGGTCTGTATCTGTTTATTATGCAATACACATGTCGAGAACACAGTTGGACTTTCTACATGAGGACAAAGACAAAATGGATACACACTCATGCATTGATTTGTATGTTATTTACTGACTGATGGCTGGATAATTTAGCAGCAGCTAATTGTAATAGAAAATTACCAAGTGACTAGAAGCTAATTGGATGTTTATGTTGAATTTGGATCACGTTTGCTGGTTGAAAACTGTCTAGACATACTGTATTATGTTACATTAAGAAACAGACACAGCAGTACAAACATCTGTAATAGAATCAAAGATTAGAATTAGTTTCTCTTATTAAACTTGACCATCTAAAAACAATTTTATTTTAGAACGGGAATGCATACTGACGCCAATCCATTGCAGGACACCATTCACATGCATTCAAAAACGTATTTAGAGTAGCCAATCGACCTACTAATATATTTTTGGAAATTGGGAGGAAACATGAGAACTCATAAGGAAACCCACACCAACATGGGGAGAACACTGGAAACTCCATCTCAGGACAATGGAACTGTGAGGTGGCAGTGCTACCTGCTGGACCACCATGCTGAGAGCCTGTTTTGTACAGAATTTTCTGCATTGTCTGAACGTTGAGATGAAATCAAAGGAAAAACCTTCCAGCTGCTGTTTGCATTGACGCTGTAGCCTCCAGCATGCGCTGTGATAAATGAAAGGACTGTTTTGGGTCCTGCAGAGCTGCTGGCGAAAAACATGCAGGTCAGTCGCTGATTAATAACATATCTCCTGTCTGCCATTCAATACTGTTCAACTTCCGAGGCAGCATGACATCAGCCCGTGGCATGTAATCAAATATTGACAGGAGAGCTTATGAAGGTCAGGGAGATACCAAACTCTCATATGACAAAGTTACTTTGATGAGAAATATAAGACACCGTTTCAAAAGTCAATTCGTTTTGCTTTTACTGCTATTGAAAAAAAGGAACGAGGTTAAAGACACCATAGCTAATTCAACCTGGTCGACTGATAACTGGCATTTGATTCAATGGTAATGAAACAGTAAAAATATTCAGGTGTCTGAACGTGAAAGACTAAAAGAAAGAGCCATAATACAAAAAGATCCTACTGCTGAGGAATATGAAAGTCAATACATATTCATAGTCAGCTTTGCTGCAGTGTTTTGCATATTTATATCCGTTCTTAAAAAATGATAGTCTTGACATAATAATTTACTTCATAAAGATGCAGCAGTTTTCCTTGTTGCCCTTTCATCTTCTCCATGTTCTAGACCTCTTATTCACCTTAACCCAAAAAAAAAAAAGGTTCACATAAACTTCACTTTTTATGTTCTGATATACAGACTCATTAGCTAGAGCAAATGTAGTTTAAGAGCATCAATAAATTGCAAACTTCAACATACCCAAAGTGTTATATGGGATAAAGCTTTTGCATGTTCAGTCGTCCTCTTAATAACCTGAGTGTAAATATATTTTAAAGCCCCCTTACAGTGAGGTTTAATATTAGTTTGGAATCAGTGTGATGAAGCAGCTCTGATTTAATGTCCTGTGTGTGTTAGGATGAGAGCTGAGATTCACTGTTTCACACTCAGGAAGACAATGTTTCAGGACAGATACATTAACATGACTAAAGGCAGCAGCAGTATTTTTGTCTTGTTTATGAGCTACTATGTGCTCATTTCTTTTGTGTGTGTTGGAGGAGGATCACGAGTCTAATAATAATAATAATAATAATAATAATAATAATAATAATAATAATAATAATGGTGGTTTAGTGGTTAGCCCATTTGCTTCGCACCTCGAAGGTTGGGGGTTTGATTTCCGCATCCACCCTGTGTGCATGTTTTCCCTGTGCTTCGGGGGTTTCCTCCTGTATGCTGTATGTTGTTTGGCATCTCTAAATTGTCCATAGTGTATGAATGGGTGTGTGAGTGTGTATTTGATTGCCCTACGATGGATTGACACCCCACCTAGGGTGTCCCCTACCTTGTGCCCCGAGTTCCCTCGGATAGGCTACAGGATCCCCGCAAACCTCTGTAGCATAAGCGATACAGAAAATGGATGGATGGATGGATAATAATAATTAATTACTCCATTCGTACTGCAATACACTAACACACTCCAGGTGGTTTTAGGTGAGAGAGTAAAAATCATGGCAAAGGCATGGTCAAGCAGTGGCTGTGGATGGTGTGAGAAGTAGGTTAATGGGCAGGTGATGGTTCTCATTTGTGTCTTATTACTGGCAGTCTATTTAATTGTGTTTTCCTTTCAGTAGTTGCCCAGAGAGAGAGAGAGAGAGAGAGAGAGAGAGAGAGAGAGAGAGAGAGAGAGAGACAGAGAGAGAGATTTTATTCGATTTTTAACACATACTTATATTCGATCATTCACTTATAACATTAAAATCATCCACAAACTATTAAAACCAAACCTTTACAGTAAAAGATTAAAAATGAAATCTTCCTCCACCACAACACACAAAACGTCATTATAACACATTATTTTTAAACATTAATACAAGATTCTGACTATATGGATTATCCGTCTTATTTCTTCTTGTAACATAAATTGTCATTTTTGCCTTACCAACTGTAACAAAACAGGACTGAGTCGATGCAGGTGCAGATCTTTGTCTCAATGTCTTTATTAACAGCAGTCAAACAAAACACAGGAGATGTGGTCTTCACCAGGGAAACGCAAAAACGATTCAATTCAACTTTATTTGTATAGCGCTTTTTACAATAGATATTGGCTTTACAGAAATATATCAACATGTTATACAGATATTAAAGGTGCAAATTTATCCCAACTGAGCAAGCCACAGAGTGGCGACAGTGGCAAGGAAAAACTCCATAAGATGTTTAAGAGGAAGAAACCTTGAGAGGAACCAGACTCAGAAGGGAACCCATCCTCATCTGGGTCACAACAGATATTGTGAAAAACTTTATTATTGATTTATATGAAGTCTGTATGGCCTTAGAAGCAGCCGTAGTCCCAGCAGTCTGGAATTGGAGTAGATGAGGGCTCCATCCAGAGGTAGAGCATCCGAAACGGATCAGGCAGGTCCAGAGAGCAGAGAGGATCCTGATCTCTAGTATCTCCATAAGATCATGTGAGGTTCGACAGAAGGAGAAAGGGACCGAAAAGATTATTAGGACTGGGAATTAGCATAATAGAAAGTCTAGTCAGGGTAGGCTTGAGTAAACGAATACATTTTAAGCCTAAGACTGAGACTGTGTCTGAGTCCCGAACACTAATTGGAAGACTTCCATAACTGTGGAGCTCTATAAGAGAAAGTTCCCCCTGCTGTAGCCTTCACTATTCGAGGTACCATCAAATAGCCTGCATCTTTTGATCTAAGTAGGCGTGGCGGATCATAGAAAACCAAAAGGTTGCTTAGATACTGTGGCGCGAGACCATTTAGTGCTTTATAAGTTAATAACAGTATTCTATAATTAATGCGAGATTTCACTGGGAGCCAGTGCAGTGTGGTCGTATTTTCTGGTTCTAGTTAGGACTCTCGAAGCTGCATTCTGGACTAACTGGAGTTTGTTTATGTTCCTACTGGAACATCCAGATAGTAAGACATTAGAGTAATCTAGTCTAGAGGTGACGGATGCATGAACTAATATTTCTGCATCATGTAGTGATAATTTATTTCTTATCTTAGAAATATTTCTGAGATGAAAGAAGGCTACCCTAGTAATATTATCTACATGAGCATCAAATGATGATCAAATGGCGTCAATAATCACACTGTCTTTTACTGCTACACTTGATGAAACAGAAAGTCCACCCAGAGTAACCATGTGATCAGAAATCTTATTTCTAGCTACAAACAAGACTCGTGACATGAAACAATAATAGTATATGGAGCTAATGCATTCACTATTGTAATCACACATAAACGGAAAACACATGAGACGTTTGGTACAAACTATACAAACTATAATACTGCGCCTTGAACGTGGAATCAACATGAGCACCGAGTTGGGCCGAGCGTTCTAGGAAAGGAGTAAGTGTATAAATGAATAAATGTGAGGATTTGGAGACGAGGTCACGGCGCAATAACGTTCGAATAATGGGAGTTCCAGAAGGTTCTAATACATGTTCCACTGCTG
>JAFFST010048088.1:31034-47283 GCA_022414735.1 Noturus placidus | reverse complement strand
GGGGGGGGGGGGGGGGGGGACGACGACACTTCGGCATGTGGAGTCATGCAGGCCGGGAATCGAACCGCCAACCCTACGATTAATGGACAACCCGTTCTACCAATTGAGCCACAGCCACCCAGAACTAGTAAGTATCCCCGAACAGAAGTAGAAAGGAGTGAGTAGAAAGGAGTAGAAAGAGAGAGAAAGGAGTAGAAAGGAGACCACACTCACAAACACAAGCTCATTAAAAAGACAATATTTAAACTCCTCAGTAATGGAATTGTGACTGTGAACCAAACATTCCAGACAAAATATGGTTAGAAATAATCTAATTAAATATTAAGAAAAAAAAACATGTTTTATTTTATAGATTTATATTTGGTTAGAACTGGTGAAATTAAAAGTACAGCTCTTTGCAAGGTGTTTTTGATTAGACCCATTCCTGTACTATTGACTGAATGATTAATAATTTCTTATGGTGCATTAATTAGCAACAGCTGGTAGTGTGCAGGTGAAACAAGAGGAAATGAGTGAGTGCTGAAGCAAACACAAAACCAATAAAGCCCTGCCCTTGAGCTGTTCACATTATGGCACAAAGCCTTCCTAAGCGCACGCTCTGCCAATACAATACAATTCATCAAGTAGCCAATTACTCCCTGCAGGATCCTTATTTTTACACTAAGCCTCTCAGACTGCTGTGCAAGTCCAACTTTTTTGCTGAAGTATTACTACAGATGCTTACATTTCAGCAAAATCGAAGTGGAGGAATCAATACAGGCTCGGGGGGGTAGGGATCGGACATGTAGAAAAGCTAGTGATTTCAGCAGCCACGTTTTTATTATTAAACAACAAATTGGATTCTTGAGCTTCTGCCCACAATGCATGTCTACCATTAGAACTTTGCAGGAAACTGGGTCCTGTGCTGTTGAAGATCTTAAACAGCTCCAAATAAAGGCTTACTTTGGTAGAACATTTTTTTGTGGTACAAAATGTATCTAGTATGAAATACGTAAATAAGTAATGTGCTAAGTAGTCAGTGTTAAATACACCATTACTTATCACAAACGTATGTATTTAACACCGTCTACTTACCAAATTTGTATATGTAGAAGAATTTATTACAATACATGGTAAATTATCAGTAACTATCTATCTAACTTAGTATATTTTTAGCAATATGCACTTGCACATTTACCTCATCTGTAGTTATAACCGTAGTAAAGCCCAGGACAGTAATAAAAGTCACATATTGTCATCAATGGTTTGATTTGAGTCGCATAACATTTTAGCTGGTCAGCCCGCTGTCATTATTCTCTCAGCGGTATTAATCATTTCATTATCATGTGGTAGCTTTTTCAGCTGCTCTCTTTTCTTTACCATCATATTCCAACTCTGAAAAGGTTACATAGATTTGTTGTGCCATTTTCCACCTTAGCAGGATAATCTCAATAAATCAAATTACGTTTTGACAGCAGTGGTGAGGCATGCTGGCGATGGTGAGTATTGGATTTCTGGAATCGTGAGATTGTGTTTGAATTGCAGAGCAGATGGTAGGATTAAGAGTAATGACCTGGTGACATCGATAATGCCAGCAGACTGCTTTTCTAATGCTTGTAAAAAAAAATAATAAAAGCATTTATTTATGACACCACAATACTTCAGATTTCAATTTATGTGGCCTGCTGGCTAATGACCCTTTTCAAAATGTAATTTCCTTTCAGCACTAAAAGTGTTTTTTCTTTTGTTTTTTTCCAAGAGCTCCCCAGCAGTACATGTCTGATACAGGCAGCAATTGCATATGACAATCTTTACCTGAATGATTTCATGATTGCAGTGCCATTTTTGTCCCACTGATATTACATTTACAAATATGTATGAAAGGTAAAAAAAATAAATAAATGTTCCGTAAAATAAAATCAGATAAATAATTGACAACATGAATAAAACCTTTACAGCACGTATGAATAAAGCCGAGTCTTTTCATTTATTTTGGAATAGATTCCAGTCTACTCTTATGTTAAAATGCAAAGCTCTTTTACAGGTTGTCAGGTCTGATAATCTAATAATCATACAAATGTTTATTTTTCTCACACACAACACCTACTACCATTCGAACCATCCCCCCTTTAACCAACAACTACCCCCCCACCACCCCCACCTTTCCTTCACTCCCCACCAAGGGTATGTACTACACAGTTTGATCGCCTCTGCCATAGTCAATACTGAACTGCTCCAAACATTACTTTTAACTAGCTTCCATTGGTAGCAAATATGAATTATTTAATTGATAATGTAGCACTATTTATTAATAATCACACTTACTGTATCAAGTAAGTATGTAAGTACAGTGCCCTCCACTAATACTGGCACCATTGGTAAATATGAGCAAAATGTGTAAATTGTATTTATTGTTTAACCTTTCTATATTTATAAAATAAAAAAATATATATATAATAATAATAATAATAATAATAATAATAATAATAATAATAATAATAATAATAATAATAATTAGCCGGGGCGGCTGTGGCTCAGTCGGTAGAGCGGGTTGTCCACTAATCGTAGGGTTGGCGGTTCGAGACCCGGCCCGGGTGATCCCATGCCGAAGTGTTCTTGGGCAAGACACTGAACCCTAAGTTGCCCCCAATGGCAAGCTAGCACCTTGCATGGCAGCTCTGCTACCATTGGTGTGTGAATGTGCTCTCATTAGTAAGTCGCTTGTAAATGTAAAAATGATATTTCTGTAAAGCTGCTTTGAGCCAATGTCCATTGTAAAAAGCGCTATACAAATTGATTAATTAATTAATTAATTAATTAATAATAATAATAAAATCACAAAAATACTCTCATGGATATCTAACAATTGCAAACAAAACACAGGTTTATCCCCCAAAAAACTTATAGTTAAATATGTTAAATATAGGTGTGCAACAATTATTGGCACACCTATGAATTCATATGAGAAAACATATTTCAAGTATACTAACCCAGCCATGGAGCCATGGATCTGCACAAGTCAGTGGATGGTTCCATGCCGGTCCCAAGCTCAGATAAATGGGGAGGGTTGCAACAGGAAGGGCATCTGGCGTAAAAACTGTTGCCAAACTAAAATGGATGCGAGAGACACAAATTCAGACCATTCTAGGGCAATCCCCGCAAGCATCGCACAGCAAGACCGCCGTGGGGCTACGGAAGAGGATGCGTGCGATAGAGTGGCCTGGAGAAGAGTCACCCGCACCGGCGACCTCACCTAGTGGGATTAAAGCCAAAAGAAGATATTTGTAGTATACTCCCATTGATATTTTAGGTTTTTTTTTAGTACACCTGGGTGACTAGGAACAGGAAATTGTTCAACCATGAGGTAACATATAAGCCAAATTCCCTTAGTCATTAGTAACAATGGGTTAGACCAAGGAATATAGATGTGATTTGCGGCAAAAGGTTGTTGAGCTTCACAAAATGGGAAGTGGCTATTAGAAAATAGCACAAGTATGGAAAATGCCCATTTCCACCATCAGGGAAATAATAATTTATGTTATGAATCAACCTGGAATTGGAAGTGTGTCTATATTGTCTCAACGCACTGTGAAGAGGATGGTTCAAGTGGCTAAAAAATTTCCAAGGATTACAGCTAGAGGATTGTGTCTTTGGGTCAGAAAGTCTCAAAAACTACAGCTCGAAGTCACCTACATCACCACAAGCTGTTTGGAAGGGTCTCAAGATAAAAAAAAGTGTCTCCTCGAGCGTCTTCAGTTTCTCAAACACTACTGAACATTCAAATGGGATCAGGTTCTATGGTCAGATGAAACCAAAATAGAGCTTTTTGGCCCACCAGAGGTGGTTTTGGTGCACACAGAGAGGTCGGTAGCCATATGGAAAAGTACCGCATGCCCCCAATAGCCATATGATAGTGGCTCTTTAATGTTTTGGGGCTGTTTTTCTACTAGAGGACCTGGAATTTTGTCAGGACACATGGCATCATGGACTCGATCAAATATCAACAGATATTAAATGAAAACCTGACTGCCTCTGCCAGAAAGCTTTAAACAGGCCGTGGTTGGATCTTCCAGCAGGACAATGATCCAAAACATACATCAAAATCAACACACATGGTTTACTGACTATAAAATCAGGGTTCTGCCATGGCCATCCCAGTCCCCTGACTTGAACCCCATAGAAAACCTGTGGGGTGAACTGAAGAGGAGGGTCCACCAATGTGGACCTCAAAATGTGAAGGATCTGGAGAAATTCTGTATGGAGGAACGGTCTCAGATCCCTCACCATGTATTCTCCAACCTCAACAGGCGTTATAACAGAAGACTCAGAGCTGTTATCTTGATAAAGGAAAGTAGCACAAAGTATTGACTAAAAGGGTGAAAATAATTGTTGCACACCTATATTTAGCGAAAATATTTTTGATAAGCTGTTTCTTTGCAAATGTTTGATATCCATAAGAGCAAAGTATTTTTGTGAATTTTCTATAACAAAAGATCAAAAGTTCAAACAATAAAGACAATGTCTCACAGCCTTCTTTGCTCATATTTACCAACGGTGACAATATTCGTGGAGGGCACCGTAACAAGTGTTACTTACTATGTAGCAGTAGTGCAAAGTGTCAAAGTATGCAAAGTGTCAGACATGGACACTAATTAGTGCCATCCACCCAAAATTCTAATATCAAAGAAAGAACTGTCAAATACCCAGAGATATCTGAACTCTGAAGAGGAAGTATTACCATAAGCTCATCAACACATTAAAAATATACATTAATATTCATCGTCCAGGAGTGGCTTTAAAACTCTTCATGACAGACCTACATTCACAGTCTAAAGCTCTTAGTGTGTAAAGATTCTCACAGCTTTTATCTGCACTGGACTGAATATTGCACTTGAATAGAAGCATGTGTTAATGGAGTACCTGTTGTCAGGCTTTACCAGATTTTTTTTTTTCTTGTGAAAACTGATTTAATATTTAACTATGCCTTAACTCCATTCACAGACGGTTGAAAACGCTAAGTGGTAAGGTGGAACACAGTCTGATATTTTATTTAGATTTTAACACTGAGAGCACTGAATCACATTCTTGTCAGTATTCTAGAAGTGTTATATCGGCCTTTTATAACATAAATGTCCTGATATGCTGAGCACATTGTCCAATATAAATTTTATTTTGTCACGATTGGCGGGTTGAGGTGGAAGCAGTCGCAGACGTAATTATTAACGTTTATTCCCACACAGAATAGAATCAGCAAAACAAAGATACTAGCACTAGGCTACAGATACTCAAGGGCAAGAAACAGATACTAAGGCTAAGGCTAAACACAGAGACAGGAATCTAAACACAGAGACAGGAGTCTAAACACAGAGACAGGAATCTAAACACAGAGACAGGAGTCTAAACAGAGAAACAGGAGTCTAAACAGAGAAACAGGAGTCTAAACAGATACAGGAGTCTAACCAGAGAAACAGGAGTCTAAACAGATATAGGAGTCTAGCCAGAGAAACAGGAATCAAACAGATACAGGAGTCTAAACAGATAAACAGGAGTCTAAACAGATAAACAGGAGTCTAAACAGATGAACAGGTATAACGAAAGACCCCAGTTAAGTGCAGAACCAGAACTATGAATACATGTGACCAAGAGGCAATGGCTGCTGGGAAATGGAGTCCACCAGCACACTGGGGTGGAGACACACACAAAGTCCAGGTGCTACAAATAGTCACTGCCAGAGTTCAGCCACCAGATGGCACCCGAACCGGCCAAGGTGCAGTGCCGCACCTGGCCAGCAGGGGGAATCGTGACATATTTGCGCTATCTGTGAAGTACTATACTCACCTGTGAAGATGGTTTGTTGTTAAGCCACCTTTTTTTTTAAGATAAAAACATTAAATGTCAATGTAAATGTCATTTGTAAGTCGCTTTGGATAAAAATGTCTGCTAAATTAATAAATGTTAATGTATGAATAGTGGGGGGAAATAAACCTGTCCATCAAACAAACTATAATAAAAACATTGTTGGGTCCAATTTCCAAACCTGATTGAGTGTTGATATGATTTTATACAGATAGTGAGAGAAAGTAAGATGTATATCAGGTATCAGGTGTATTGCTAGGATTTTAGAGATACTTAACAGATATCGCCTCTTAACTTAAATTGTCTACAGTATGTTTAAAGATCCTGTAGAACATGTGAAATATGATTTATTCATATGATTTATGATCTATCCAACATAGCCCAGAAGAGGATGGGTTCCATTTTGAGTCAAAGTATTTCCTCACCAGTCATTAACGATCTATATCTACACCCAAATTTCTGTAAAACTGCTTTGTGACAGAGACTATTATTAACATAAAATTGTGAATGAAATTGAAAAATGGCTTGCAAATGCTGAATAATCAAAGCAAATGATTTACAGCAACATCTAATGAGGGGATTGTGTACAGTGAGTAATGGGCAGTAATGAGAGCCGTATAAGTGATAAGAAGAATCATGGACAAAGAATGATCCAGGGACCGAGAAGCAGAAAGCCATGAAGAAAACAGAAGAATTCAATTACAATCTGCAATAATACATAGCTGTACACAAACCATTATTGTGATAGAGCTGTACTGTTAAAAACTTTGACAGTCTTTCAACCATTGCACAGTGATCTCCTAAGAAATGATGATCTTAGGGATCTAATTCAATATCCACATTTCTGTAAAGCTGCTTTGAGACATGAACAGTTGTTAAAAGTGCTTCAAAAAATAAAAATGAACTGAATTTCGGAAACCTATCCAGGCGTGATACCTTGCCTTTCAATACAGAACTCCCTGTTGCTGTACTTCCCACATCGCCGGATGATGTTTTCCCTGGTGTGAGGACCTGGAGTAATGCAGTGATAATTAGATCTAATATTTACTCCTACTGAGCTTTATCAGTCATGGAAACCCATGGGAGAATGGTAACACCTGTAGTAATAGACACTCTCATATGACATGCTCTCTCTTGCTCTCTCTCTCTCTCTCTCTCTCTCTCTATCTTTCATTCAAACAATCTCATTAAACACAGCTTAATAGGAAATCGATCAAATCAGTAAAACAACACAAGAACCAGAGGTAGAGCAGTCTACTCCAACACCTCTCTATGACTTTATGATTTTCTGTTTAGAAAGCTATACCCCATAGAAAATGGGATTTGAAGAAGGCATTTGCAGCATCCAAACCCAAGAATATTACCTAACTGGAGGCCATTGCTCATGAGGAACGGGCTAAGATTCCTCAGGAACACTACCAGCAGCTGGTGTCCGGCTATGCATTGCATTGGAAGCAGGTCATAAAATCAAAAGGGTGCTCTACTAAGTACTAAAGATCCTTGCCATGAAGAGGTTGAATAATTTTGAGACTGACAGAAATCATTACAAGTTGAATTTTTAGTTGAATTTGGAGAAACCAATTGAAGCATTCATTGTGTTGAACTTTTTCAATTGCTTTTGTTTAATTTGTTCATTAAAAACAGCTGAAAGTCTGTACATTTTGATAATAAACCTGATTTGCAATGGGGATGAATAATTTTGATTGCAACTATAAGTCCCAAGGTGGTGTAGTTGATGTAATTCTTTTTTTCTATTTACCACATTGGTCCTTGTTGGTCTTTATAACTCCTTTTAATAGCTTCGCCACAATCTGGCATAGTCTTCAGGATAATTACGATAATGGATAGGGTAAGTTGTATAGCACAGAATTCTGTGTTTGGCAATTTTTATTTATTTATTTATTTTCAGGAACAAGGCAGCTAGGTGTGCCCTGGTTGGAGACAGCCTTCCCTTGGATCTTTTTGTGTGTCTATTCCCTTCTTGCTTTGTGGTAAGATATTTGTTGCATGGAGGGAGAATTATAAAAACTTAAGGAGCTTGTGGCCCAGCGTAGGGCAGATAATGAGAAATTGCGGCAGGAGCGATTATTTGATGCGTTTCTGGGGCCTAGTGCTGTTGGTATGGGTGGCCCCTTGGTACCTCCACAGTTAGTTAGTGACTCTTGCCCCTTGCCTGACAGATTTGTATTTGTGCCTAGAGAAAGGAGGTGTCCAAAATTTAGTGATAAGTCTGGTATAATTATTAATGAGTGGGTTGAGGAGGCCCAAGCATTTATGCGAGCTGGAGTATGTGAGTGGATTGGAGCCGCAAGAATTTCCACTCCGCGCTCAATGCATTTCATAATCACTGTGCTCCAGGTTGAGCATTTCCCACTCCTCTCTCCCTCCCTTCTCCAACCTCACGCACTCCTCGCTCTGTGTTCACTCCATGGCAAAATTTAACCGATACCGCTTTTTGAAATATCACAAACCTCTGTGTGGAAGATGCATTAAGTGTAAAATAAATACACAATACTAGGAGGAAAACATCAATGTGCCTTTTTGTGTCACGTAATGGAGGCTGAGACAGAAGCAAGTGCTGGTATGACAGTTTAATCAAACAACATGTCCAAAGGATAAGGTAGAAGACAATAATCATGAACATGCAGAGGTCAGGCAATCAGGCAAACAGCACAAGCAGGGCAGGGCAAAGACACAAAGTCAAAAACGTAAGCAGGGTCAAAACAACAGAATAAACAGACACAATATAAGGCTTGGTAACGACAGAGACAAGGCAACTGAGTGTATACTTCACAAAGTGTTTGAACAGTCTCTTATATGTGTGGTGTGATTTTGAGTGTAAATTGAATGCAGGAGTGCGTGATTAGAAAGAAGGTCTGTTCTGGGAATTGCAGTATATGATGGCCATGTTTGTAGGCCGCAGTGCAGGATGGGAATTATAGTCAATGGTGTGATGTGAAATTATTTGTGCATTGCGTGAACTACAAGGGTGTCCATTGTCCTATGTACTGTATCTTTACAGAAGGCCTCTTTCTCCACGAAGCAGCAACAGGGGGAGAGTCTGTTAGAGTTCTGTCTTGTTCTCGTGAGCCTCCTGGACAAAGTTAAGCAGCAGTCGCCTAACATTATCGTGAATGCTGAAGTTTTACTTTGTGATTAATGTGTTGAACATGTTTTTGATAATCCTTCAAACAAGAGCTTAAACAGCTGGTGCATCATCACCCCACCCCTACTCTACTACAATGGCGAAATAAGGATTGGACACGTCAACATTTGGTTTAGTAAATATATTTCCAATGAGACTATTCACATGAAATTTCAAACAGGCATTAGAATTAACTCAAGAAATCTGGATATATAAAGAATTCATAACATTAAAGTCCATAAATAAAGTCCGTAAATAAACTTATGTTTAATCATGTGGAATGACACAAGAAAAAAGTATTAAACATGCTAAGAAAAAGCAGTTCTCCAAGGCAAGGTAAGGTGAGGAACCAGCTGAGGTCATGAAGCCGGTATCCCATCTGGTGTAGATTGAGTGGAGTGGGTTAAGATGTGGGGCCATCGGTCCTGTCGCATTCCGGGTGACACTATGAGACTTGTTTCTGCAACCTGAGCAATATTCTACTGATGTTGTACTTTTTGTGCCTCCTGTGTCTAGTTTACCTGCTGGGTTATTGGCTTCCCCTGTGGTAGTACAGGTAACTTTTTATGTCATGTTGTTAATGTGGGTGTGACCCATGTCATACTTTATCCTCGTTGCACCATCAGTACTCTGAGTAGTGTTTATGTTGCGAGCTTGCCTAGTGGCATTACGGAGGTTCTGCTGTTTGTAGCTACTGTTAGCTCCCAAAATTCTGAGGCAGTTTCCACAGTGCAGGAACAAAGTAATGCAGCGGATTTGTCTGGTCTGTCAGAGGAAGAACAAAATCAACTATGGGCTTTGCTCCACAAGTTCCAGCCGGTGTTCTCTGACTGTGAGGGAGATCTGGGGTGTACTAAATTAATTTCTCACAACAATCTGCTTTTGGATGACATACCCGTCCAGCAATGGCATTGGCAGATACTTCCATCTGAGTTGAAGGTAGTGAAGGCACATATCAAACAATTGTTGGAGGCACTAGTTAGGGAAAGCTGTGGCCTGTAGGCCTCACCCTTTGTCCTAGTTAAGAAAAAAGATGGTAGTCTGTGCATGTGCGTTGATATCAGCTGAATTCCAGGAACAGGAATGATGGTTCCCCTGCCTTGGATTGAGGAATTCTTAAACTCATTGGTAGGGGCCATTGGTTCTCCACTTTGGATTTGGCCAGTGGCTACAAACAGGCCCCTCTCACTGAGAAGGACCGAATTAAGACTGCCTTCTGTACGCCTTTTGGACCATTTGAATGGAATCGAATGCCATTGGGATTTGTAATGCTCCAAGAATTTTCCAATGGTTGATGGAAAGGTTGTGTGGGGACCAGCAATGTCAATCATTGTTTTTATATATTGATGATGTGGTGGCATTTTCTTCCTCAATAGCCCAACATTTGCAGCATTTGGAATTTGTTTTGAGCTGGCGGGAGCACGAGGGGTTTGAAGGCTAAGTTAGCAAAGTGTTCATTTTTGCAGAAGGAGGTAAAATATTTAGGACATGTAATATCATCAGAGGGCGGTGTCAACTGACCAAAGTAAGATAGAGGCAGTGGTTCAGTGGCAGTGCCTGTCCAGTGTGACAGAATTGCACTCTTTTCTGGGTTTTGTCGGCTACTATTGCAGTTTTGTGGAGGGGTTTGCCAATTTGACTGCCCCTCTGCATAAATTGGTGGCAGAGTGTACTTGCTCAGGGTCCAGAAAGTGAGCGGAGTGGAGCTTGTCTGAAATGTGGACTGAGCAGTGTCAGGTAATCTTTGATCAACTAAAAGGAACGCTCACCATGGCACCAGTACTGGCCTATGCATATTATGCATATACAGGGTATTGAGCATGCCACTGAGTTGATACGTCAGTGGTGTTCTAGGCCAGGTATTTCAGTAGAGGTAACACAATGGTGTTGGGAATGTGAGAGATGTCAGCTGACCAAGGACTCACAGCCACTTGCCTGTGGCTTTATGAGCCATGTATTGGTTTCTAAGTCAAATTAAATCTTGGCTCTTGATTTTTCAGGTTTAGAACCATCTAGTTCTGGGCTTGAACATGTTTTAGTCATGACTGATGTGTTCAGTAAGTAAACCTTCCCTGTTCCTACTAGAGATCAACAGACAGAGAATGTGATCCAGGTTTTGGGGCAGAGTGTTTTTTTTAAGTTTGGTGTCCCTGGTCGGATTCATTCCTGATCAGGGTCACAACTTTGAGTCTGCCCTTATGCAGCCACTTTGCCACCTGTATGAGGTTGAAAAAACTCGTACTACCCCATACCATCCTGCTGGAAATGGTCAGTGTGAGTGGTTCAACAGGACGCTTCATAACCTCTTGCGTACTCTGCCTGTTTCCAGGAAGAGGGATTGGGTGGCCTGTCTTCCCCAAGCACTCTTTTGTTATAATACCCCCATCAAGCAATCGGTGAGTCCCCATATTTTAAATGCTTGGCCAAGATCCATGACTCCTTGTCAATTTTTCGCTTGGTAGGGTTCAGAAGATTGGGGAAGGTGATGTTCATGAGTGGGTCTTAGAGCATGAAACCATGTAACAGATGGCTTTTGAAGGGGCACGAGAATGAGTAAGGGTTGTTGTGGATCGCCACAAGGTGCAGAATGACCAGCATGTCTATGATACACCAATAGAGGAGGGTCAATTGTTTATCTCCATAATTATGACACAAGGGGTCATCTTCAACTTCAAGATCTGTGGAGTCCAGTGGTGTATAAGAGGAAGGGAGGTATGGTGAATGCTATTGCAACCGTGGATGATTTGAGTATGGTAAAGCTTGTCCATTGCTCCTTCCTGAAGACACGAATATGGAGAGATTCTCTGGCCATTGTCCCCCCTGATAGCTCTCAGGTGGACCAGGTGTTTCTACTGGAAGAGGATGTCTGGGGCCAGCAGCTGGAGGTTTACCCCGCCCTGCTGCTTCTGACTAGCAGTGCCATCCACTAATATTGACACCCTTGGTAAATATGAGCAGAAAAGGCTGTGATTTTTTTTTATTATTATTGTTTAACCTTTTGATCTTTTGTTAACAAAATTCACATAAATACTCTACTTTCATGGATATCAAATAATTGCAAACACAACACAGGTTCATCCAAAAAAAAAATATCTAGTGTCCTCTGATGTAGTAATAATGGCTTCAGTAGCTGATGGGCCATCTCATAGCTTAGAGTTGGGTTCGCCATCTGTGCTGTAAAGTTCCCCACCCATACCTGTTGCCTTGTCCTTTGGACAGCCTGGTATGGGTGCAGTGGTTGTGCAACAGACAGGATGAGCCAATGCAGGACAACATTTGAATGTTCACCAACTCCCACAAGCAGTGGGGAGGGTAGGAGGGGCAGTTTTTGCCCCGAGTCCTGTATCTAGTATATATCGGCTTTTTTTAAACTTGGTGTTGATTAGTGTTGGGTATTAGTTTTGGCTTATCATCAGTGCGATGATTTAACAAGTAGGGGATAGAATGTAATGGAGTGTGGCAACACTATTTCTTTCAGCGTTGTTGGCATTGTAATTATATTGTTGATGAATGGCCTATGAGCTGCCACTATTGGGGTATTTATGCCCCTGTCTTTGCTGTTTTGGATTAGTTATGGTTGAGGATCCACCTGCACCATACTTCCATTTCACCGCTACTGAAGAGGTATGGTTATTAATGGGTGGCTATGTGTTTAGTGTTTGTGTTAAGTTATATTTATTTCCTTTATCGATTGTAGTGTAATTCTGAGACATGTTGTTAACAAAACAAAACATACCACTGGGGATAGGCTGCTTGCTCTTAGGCAGGTTTGTCAAGGTAAATCATGGGGTTCCAGTTCGGATTAATGGAAGGCTTAATGACTGTTTGTACTTCTAATGAATTTGCATATTTGGTGTACCAGCTGTTGGTCACATAAACATCTTTAATCAACATCTATCTTGATAGGTAATCTATTTCCTTTTCTTTTTATCACTTATTTGCTCCTGTTTTGTTTCATTTTGCTTTTTTGGTGTTGCATTATTGCATAATTATTATTGATATTTTTTTCTTTTTTTGGGTTTATTTTTATTAATTTGTCCTCGGTTTGTTTGTCATTCCCACTTTGATTCTGTGTTGCAGGTTGTGTGAGCTGTTTGGTAGTCTTTTTTAAAAATTCGTTTAGTGGGTCTAAGCTATTCAAAATATTGTGGCTCTTCGATTTTGTGGGGCCTAAGCTGTTGTGCATATGGCTGAAGGAGTTTTTGTGTTTATAAAGTTTTTTTCCCCCTTTTTTGTGCTAAATGTTTTATTAAAGTCCAGTTAGCCTTTATTTGGGTTTATGTCTGTTTAAGTCTCTACAGGTGTGGAGTGTTGTGAGCACTTGCGCTAGCTTTGTGCTGTGTTGGTGGTGGGCTCTTTTCCTCACTGAGTGCCGTGCTCGTCATCTACAGTATGCTCAATTTTACGGTGTGTATAGTGCGTGGATGCTGGAGTGTTGTAGGGTTTCTTGGGCCCATAGCTGGTATAGCTAGCCTGCTCTTTCCTTATTGGCAAATGTGCACCCTGTAGTATTTGTTTATAAATTTGGTTGTTTTTGAGTGTGTTTAATTTGTTCCTCTGACCATTGATGATGTCTTTAAATGTTGTAGCCTTTGTCAGACTTGGCCAAATTCAGATCCTTGTATGTGAATATAATTGTCTATTTCTGGAATTGGAACCACCATCTCTTGCCCTTTATTCAGTGTATAACGAACATGTGGTTCTTTGCGGTTAATAACTGTGTGGTCAGTAATATATCCCTGAGTGTAAGTCCCAGGGTGGCATAGTCGATGTAATTTCTTTTTTCTATTTACCACATTGGTCCTGTTGGTTTTTAATAACCCCTCTTTTTAGCTTCACCACAATTAGGAGCAATGTTACACAGGTGGTGCATGTTCAGCAGCTTTGTATTGTATTAAATGGATGGTTTTAGCATCTAAACTCCAAGTGGGATGCCACATTAATAATAAATGGTGACCCTCATTAAACCTGAAAGTGAACTGAACAGAGCATCCTCTAATTACAGCTGGTGTGGGTTCCACTGGGACACTCTGGGTTATTGTAAGGTTAACGATAATGGTGCTTTCTTTCCTATGTGGTTCCAAAGCAGCTGTAGATTATTGCATAATTGGAACAATTTCCATGATTGTCCTCTGCACACACACACACACACACACACACAAAAAACTTTTTACATTTATATGCATTTATTATATTGCAATGATTTTTTTTTTTTTCATATTCGGATAAATAACGAAGCCTAAGCCCACTACATTTTCAATGAAAAGCTGGAAATCAACACACTTCATAGATATTTCACTAGACACACTGAATATTTGGATTTTAAAAATGTTAAAATTCACCAAATCTTTTTTGAGAGATTTCTATTTATTTATTCGTTATTTTCAGGTGATTATGAAGGATAATCAGAACATCAGTGTTGAGCATGAAATGAATATAAAATATTCTGAACTCAAATGATAACAGACAGGAGGTTACAATTATAATGTCTTCACGTAATAGAAAAAAATCTGATTATATTAAACCCAAATTCTAAACGGGTATTTGTGCAGTAAGCAAATTGTCACAAGACATAAGAACATTAAATATTTAAGTAAGAATTAAAACACAATACAGCCCATAATGTTACAGGAAAATGGTGTACGACTACCTGGTCTGGTTCCTCTCAAGGTTTCTTCCTAATGTCATCTAAGGGAGTTTTTCCTTCCCACTGTCACCTATGGCTTGCTCATTAGGCATAAATTTATATCCTGAATTTACATATTACATTAAAGCTGCTTTGTGACAATGTCCATTGTTAAAAGCACTATACAAAATTGAATAGATTTATACCAGTAAGACACTAAGCTTACTGTGTTTATTATTTTCCTACAACAGAACACCCCAACGTGTTTGATTACTCTTCTACCACATCTTTGCGTTCAATTATTAAATTATTTCATATATTTAATAGCAATACAAACATTTTATTTTACATTCTTAATGTTGTGGAACATTAGTGCCGGTTAGTTAGTTCTGTGAGACAAGTTACTTCCTGCTATCATTTATGTTTTAACAGCATTAAACAGTTGTTCCTTCAGATGTCTCTTTCTTTCTCTAGCTCTTGAATTAGTTAGTCTGATTATGTAGTCTGAACTCAGAATACTGAGAAACTTAACGCTACAACGTTACTTCTGACGGTTACAAAGTGCTCTTTTTCACTGCAGTGCTGAACGTCTGCGGTTTCGTTCAGCACTACAGTGAATTTTGGTGTATTGCTGGCCTCTTGTAGAGGTAATTTTGCACACCATCCCCCCCTGACTTGCTACATCATCAGGCAGCAAAGGTGCCTTCCCAGAAAGGTCTTCCCACACTTGGAGCACAAAATCAACTTCTCATGTGGTGTTGTTTAAGATTACTCTGGTCACTAAAACTCTTCTCACATTGTGAGCAATGATACGGCATCACTCCTGTGTGAATGCAAAGGTGTTTTTGGAGATGATGCTGTTGTGTAAAACCGCTCCCACATTGTGAACACTGATATGGTTTCTCTCCTGTGTGAATGTGCTTGTGTCGTTTAAGACTACTCCAGGCATGAAAACTTTTCTCACATTGTGAACATGGATATGGCGTCTCTCCTGTGTGTACGCAAAGGTGCCTTTGAAGATTGTCTTTTTTAGCAAAACTCTTCCCACATTGTGAGCAGTGATACGGCTTCTCTCCTGTGTGAATGCAAAGGTGTAATCGGAGAGAATTGTGTTGTCTAAAACCACTCCCGCATTGTGAGCATTGATACGGCTTCTCTCCTGTGTGAATGTGAAGGTGTTGTCGGAGATGACTGTCTTGTGTAAAACCACTCCCACATTGTGAACCCTGATATGAAAGTCGTGGTCAACGAATCTCTTTATTGAATAGTTGGTCTGTAGCTCATGGTACAATTACTCGTTATGTTACTTCTGATCCAAAAACACGTTTCGGTATGTAAATGCTAGTTGTGTCACAAATGGCATATACAGTGGTGTGAAAAAGTGTTTGCCCCCTTCCTCATTTCCTGTTCCTTTGCATGTTTGTCACACTTAAGTGTTTCGGCACATCAAACCAATTTAAACAATAGTCAAGGACAACACAAGTCAACACAAAATGCAATTTGTAAATGAAGGTGTTTATTATTAAAGGTGAAAAAAAATCCAAACCATCATGGCCCTGTGTGAAAAAGTGATTGCCCCCCTTACTATAACTGTGGTTGTCCACACCTGAGTTCAATTTCTCTAGCCACACCCAGGCCTGATT
>JAFFST010048087.1:54194-73321 GCA_022414735.1 Noturus placidus | reverse complement strand
ATATATATATATATATATATATATATATATATATATATATATATATATACTGTATAAAATATGTAGCATGTCATGTGAAAAATTGAATGCTGCAGACTCTTTAACACAGACTGAGCATGATCCCCTTCCCAAGTCAGTTTTCAAAATATTCAACTCATTTCCTTTTCATGAACGAGCCTTTGTTAGTCATTTTAAAACACACCCACCGTCCACTTTAATAGGAACACTTGTACGTCTATACATTTATTTAGTTATCTAATCAGGTGTGCGTGAGATGCTTTTCTGCTCACCACGGTTTGTAAATTTGAGATTATTTGAGTTGCTCTATCCTTCCTGGCAGGGTATCAATAAGGCGCCTCTTATCAATAAGGTGTTTTTGTTGTTGTTGCACTATTCGGTGTAGATCATTCAGGAGATCAGACGTTTCTGAAATACTCAAACCAGCATTTCTGTTACCAACATCTACGCTACGATTAAAATCACAGAGATCAGACTTTTCCCCAATTCTGATGTTTCATGTCAACCTGTATCTGCATGAATGTTTATTTATTTTAATTATTTACTTATTTTTGCATTGCGCTGCTGCCACATGATTGGCTGATTAGATAACTGCACGAATGTTCAGGTCTACAGGTGTTCCTAATAAACTGGTATACTGGTGTGTATATTAAGCGCATAAAGAATAAAACACTCTTGAGCATGTTGTTATAGAGAATTATAGAGAACACCTTCTGACCAATCAGAATCCAGAAATCAACAGCGCAGTGGTATAAAGCGATATAACGAAACCCACGATACTAATCGAGCTGCTAACCGTCTCTTCTGGAACACCTCTTATAATCAATGTGCCTTTGTTTTCACTGAATAGCTTCAGAAGGAGTTTTACGCAATCGTTTCTCTACTTTATGAGATTTTCAATCGATTTCACGCTCAACACACTTTCAAAGCCAAGATACTAAATCCTCTCACATTATGGATTATCACAGACTCTGAACGTACAGGCTTTGTGTGTGGAACACAAAATGTCTGTACTAATCGTCTATGAGGAACAGTACAGAGTCGGTTACTGTTATATTTGCGTACCCTGGGGAGAAAATGAGGAAGTTTATAACAGTGAAATTGATCAAGGGTTCGCGTGCTGCAGCCGCCTCGCTTAGACTGCGTTTCCGGTTGAGTTTGGCGTCAAGCGTTCCTCGCATCGAACTATTTCAATCGCTTTTGTTTGATTTGTTCATCGCAAACAGCTGAAAGTCTGAACGTTTTGACAATAAACCTGATTTGCAACTGTATTTTTTTTATTCTTAGACTTCAATTATGTTACTAAGGAACGAATGCATTAATATAAACCAGCAATATGAATTTCAACCGAAATGAATTCATCTTCTGACCAATGAGAATCGAGAATTCAACGATGCTGTAATACAATGCAATTAGGGCGGCTGTGTCTCAGTCGGTAGAGCGGGTTGTCCACTGATCCACTAATCGTAGGGTTGGTGGTTGGAATCCCGGCCCGGGTGATCCCATGCCGAAGTGTCCTTGGGCAAGACACTGAACCCTAAGTTGCCCCCGATGGCAAGCTAGCACCTTGCATGCAGCTCTGCTACCATTGGTGTGTGAGTGTGTCTCATTTGTAAGTCGCTTGTAAATGTAAAAATGATATTTCTGTAAAGCTGCTTTGAGACAATGTCCATTGTAAAAAGCGCTATACAAATTGATTAATTATTATTATTATTATTATTAACCAAAACAACAACGCGATATTCGATGATTTTTTAAAAGAAGGCTAAATGTGACAACGATTTACAAATAGTATGAATAACAGCGTATAGATAAATATACCGATTACGCAACTGTAATAAACATGTGAAAATACAGAGTGTTCCAAAAGCTCACATATATAAGGGAACACTTTTTTTTTGGCTTCCAAAATGTTTCGTCCTTAGTTTATATTATATATACATAGGCGTAACCCCGCACTCTTTAGGGGGGGTCGTGACTCCCCCCCCCCAATCTGTCCTCCCAATATACAGGAGAAAATATTTTCTATATGTTCCGCTTTAATTTTCCCTGCCAGCGGATCTGTCTTTTCGTCATCTATTCTATTTATTTTATTTATCTATTTATTTATGTCTATTCTTTTTTAATATATTCATGTTTGTTAAGGAAAATCGGGGTGTGTCCCCTCCAGTTGTACACTTGGTTTTGCTCAGACTCAACACAAGTTCGGTGATGTATTTTAGCAGTTTCCCCACGCTGTGGGAGCGTCTATCACTTTAAACAGTAACTGTAATCATAAATCTATGTTCTAAATATACTAATTTTCAGTATAAAATTTTGGAATTTTGGCTGCCGGGGGGGCGCTAGGGGGTTTAGCGCTTGGACCCCCCCAATGTCCATACCATGGTTACGCCTTTGTATATATATATATATATATATATATATATATATATATATTTCTTCCAGATAGCCATTGATAAAAGCAGAATGCATTGAAATCATTGTCATGGCTGGATTGGGAAGCTGTCAGAAGGTTGCGATGGACTTTAACAGGAACCATGGCGAAACAGGAACTTAACAAATTCAAAAACGTCTGGAAGTGTGAAATGGACGTCAACGAACCATTGAGGCCCACAACCGACACTGGCGAACATCGTCCCGTGCGTACGGAGACGTTTGGGACACCCTGTAGTTTCAGTTCTTATCGTTTTTTTGAGCCGAACGTTTATCAGGAGGAAACTATGCGTTCCTTTACAAACACATCCGAAGTAATATTTACACGAGCGTATTGTGTAGAATGGACAGTGCAGGAATAATACAAATGTAAATGTCTAAAACTTTCACAGGTCTTCTTTCAGTGTTAAGCGAAGCCAGTCGTGTGCAGTGACGCTGACGGACGAGTTCGCTAGTTTAACACGTGCACGTGCGGAGTTTGGCAGCGTCGAGCATCTAATTACTGCATGTGTGACGTTAGCTTTGTAAGAACTTGATTGTAAGTCAGACGGCGTTAAGTCTGTAATCATGAACGCTACATTCCAGATGGCTTTAATCCTCATATTTACTGCCATCCGGCGAGCGTTAAATGACTAGCATTAAGTGGCTAAAGACACATCCAACACCGCAGCTTCAACTTGTAACGGAGTTGTCTTTTTTTTAACAGAAAGACGCTGTTATTCCGACTATGTGAGAGCTTTAAGGGTTTAAGAAAAGATTCCGACCTAAGTTTAAGTGCCGAAACAAATCTAGAATAAGCGATGGTTTAACGTGAAATCGTGTGCATTTGAAGTATTTAAAAAAAAAAAAACACCTTAAAACAAAAAAGACCTTGCACTTGCTACTTATGCGCTACCCCGTCTCAAACAGACACACCTCCGAATGAACCGCAAAGTGCCTGTAATAGAGCAGAACTAAAGCCACAATGTGGATTTTGCAGGCCTCATGAGTCAGCAGCAAAGCTTGGACTCGCTCCCGGAACGAGGAATGAGCCGTTGTAAAGGATCGCTTGTATAATGCACTCGGGTCCTTACGTTCGACGTGCAGCTGATTTAATTCTCAGCATATATATATATATATATATATATATATATATATATATATATATATATATATATATATATATCTGCTTTGAAATCATTTGGCAGCGAAACCTGGATTATTTGGCTTGAACGTCAAGCAGTAACTGATTATACCTATTTCGGACATCGATTAAACCTCATTCGTATGGCGATACTAAGTGCCTAAGGAGCAGTTTATTAAGTTAATAACGCTTAAGTATCAGAAGAACATCTAGTTCTAGATGACTTAACGTCAAGTGCAGCCTGTAGGACATCTAAATTTACCTGTTTCCTCGGTATGTATATTTGGGTCCAAACACAGTTTAGCTCGAATGAAAGCCACATACATGTTTTTTATTTTCCATCTTGCCTTTAGAGACGACTGGAAATAGTACAATCGGATACTTGATATAAGCCGTCCAGTGTACTCACTCTGCGCTGGTTTGGAATTTATTTATATCATCATATCGGGTTAGTTCACTGTCATGTGTGCTGCACTGTAAAAATACATACATGTGGCTGTTGGGAAAATCCCTCACATGGGGAAATTTTGACTATTTTGATATAGTTCTATAGTAGCGCGGCCGTGGCTCAGTCAGTAGAGCGGGTTGTCCACTAATCCACTAATCGTAGGGTTGGTGGTTCGAATCCCGGCCCGGGTGATCCCATGCCGAAGTGTCCTTGGGCAAGACACTGAACCCTAAGTTGACCCCGATGGCAAGCTAGCACCTTGCATGCAGCTCTGCTCCCATTGGTGTGTGAGTGTGTCTCATCTGTAAGTCGCTTTGAATAATAGCATCTGCTAAATGAATAAATGTAAATGTAGTTCTGACTACAGACTTTCCTCCAGGATGTTTCTCTTGTGCGTGGATCTCAACCCCAAGCGAATGTATAGCATTTAAAAATCTGTTTACCCCGACATCTTCAAGACCAATCGTATAAAGGTTGGCGTGTTTTAACGCTTTAACGTGCATTTCATTTAACACGTAATACATAAAATATACAAATTAAAACTACGAGTATAATCATTATGTCTAGCTACGTGATTGGATGATAACTTGAATGAGCAGGAATACCGGTGTTCCTATTAAAGTGTCCGATGAGTGTCCTCCAAATGGGGTTCTCCCAGACTCTCTGGGTATGTGTATAATACGACTATTATGTTGAAATGATTAAAATAATGTCGAGGTGTTGAATAGTTTGTTTTCCTGCAAAATTTTTTTAAATAAATAAATAAAAATTGCACATAGAAGTACAGTATGTATAGAAGTTAGAGCAGTGAACCAATCAAAATTCAACACTCAAGATTCTGAAGCTTGTGGCCAGAAACCTGTGTAATAGCAAATACACAGTGGTCTGTGGGCGGAGCTAATGAGGCTGAGAATATATAGAAATGTATAACAATTTCGATACATTTGTATACACTGTTAAGATGGGAATCGGACGTACGCAGTGAACATCATGGCCGTGAAGCGGTGATGTCTGAGGAAGGGAAAAATGAAATGAAATGGGAACTACATGTTTGCTTCGAGCAGCTCCACAGTCAGCAATAAAAGCCACAGGACTGTTGTCTTGCATGTAACCGTTGTCTCCGATGACGTATTCGTCTCTGCGCTGGGACAGATGGTAAAGTACAACTTGTAAAAACTTTTAACACCAGGCATTAGTAAACACCCACATCTGATTACATTCGGCTCTTAAAACAGCAGAAAATGCTGGCTGGTTGTTTGGTGATTCCCTGGATTCCCTGTAGTGTTAGGATTCAAACATGGAATATTCCGATCGCTAGCTAATTGGCTAATCCCTAGCGCAGTGGTTCCCAAACGTTTCCAGGACAAGGCCCCCCAAATGGCATAAACATTTGACAGAGGCCGCCCTTTTGCAAGATTCTGAATATATCCCCTTGCATCTTACATATTTACATTACATTACATTAGGAGTGTGTGTGTGTGTGTGTGTGTGTGTGTGTGTGTGTGTGTGATTGTCTGAGAGTGAGAATGTATTTTTCACACCAAATTCTTGAGGTCCCCCTAGCGCCCCCTAGCGGCCACTACACACAGAACTGATCACAGAACTGATCCCCAAATCCTGATCATCTGATTTTTATTACTGGTCTTGTTTTGGCAACCTTAACATTACCTTAGAAACAATTCTCACGAGTCTACTCTGGTTTACCTCAGAACACATCCGAAAAAAACTGACCGTTCAATTACAAACAAGCTCATGAAGGTGTTGGCTGTTAATAGTTCAGCTTTACGTCCGTGTACATAATGTTTAAAGCAGTTTACCTCATGACGATGTGCTACATTTCCTGTCGACTAGACTAAATAAAATTCTTTCTATGACTTGCTATGGACCCAGGACATGTCTCCTTCCCACCAACAAAGGCTGTGACTTATACTGAGACTTCTGCAATTCCATTTTGGTTCACTTCCTGAATCTGTGGTATAAACGGTACAATACGCATCCGAAGGACATTTATGCATTCTATAGTCTTGCCAATAATTGGGATGTTGCCACACATTGTGTTCATTCCAAGCCTTGTTATTCTCCTGATTGTTTATGTATTGTTCTGAACATTTCTCCATTCTCCTGGTTTGTCCTTTGGATGATCCTGATGCCCTAGCTCTGGTTGCAGCCTGGAGATCGCTGAAGATGGTGCCGCTTGAAGTACCATGGAAATGGTTTTGGACCTCAATTTCACATCGAGAGTTGCGCTGTGGTGCAGGAAATACGGTTGCTGCGATGGCCTTGGGACTGTAATTACCACATACAGTTCTGCACTCAGGTCTCCTGTAGAGTGAACAGTGGACTAGTTCAACAAACAAATCCATAATGAACTTTCTTTTACTCTCACACTATCCATCGTTACCCAGATGAGGACGGGTTAACTTCTACATTTACATTTATTCATTTAGCAGACGCTTTTATCCAAAGCGACTTACAAATGAGACACACTCACACACCAATGGTAGCAGAGCTGCATGCAAGGTGCTAGCTTGCCATCGGGGGCAACTTAGGGTTCAGTGTCTTGCCCAAGGACACTTCGGCATGGGATCACCCGGGCCGGGATTCGAACCACCAACCCTACGATTAGTGGATCAGTGGACAACCCGCTCTACCCACTGAGACACAGCCGCACTTCGGAGTCCAGTTCCTCTCAAGCTTTCTTCCTCATATCATCTTAGGGAGTTTTTCTTCACCACCATCTCCACTGGCTCACTCTTTCTTTTTAGGGTGTACCCCGCCTTGTGCCCGATGCCTCCTGGGATAGACTCCAGGTTCCCCGTGACCCTGATAAAGGATAAGCGGTATAGAAGATGGATGGATGGATGGATAGACTTATCAATTTGTATATTAAGTCTGAGATGATGTGGAGCGTCTGCGTAAGTAGAATTCATAGAAACTTGTGTTTTGTTTTGCAGCCTATACAACTATTATCAGATGTAGTAAATGAACATCACATACAGAAGAGATACCGTTGTTGTGAATGAAAGGGTGACACTGCTCACACTGTTTGGGAAGCAGGCAGGCCAGCTGTGTGTGTTGTGTGTGTGTGTGTGTGTGTGTGTGTGTGTGTGTGTGTGTGTGTGTATATTTGGTGAGTAAGTGTGTCCGCACTGTGGCTTTACTCCACACGCTATTCTGCAGGAGCCTGTGGTCTCGTCCCACCCCCCCTCATGTCTGCCATGGTTTGCCCTCTTACACTCCCCTGCTGGTGCGTTTTCCCCAAACCGAAGGTAAAGAAAGCTGTGGAAATGACAGTGTTGCTTCTAGCAGGCAAAAATAGACGTTTTTGATCATTCTCACAGCTATTTGCGCACGTGTTTATTCCTTTCCGTCTATAGAATTAGTTGCTTTAGGGAAACCAGAAATTAAAGTAGGTTCTGACTTAAAGGCCCATCTGCTAGCTTACCATTATCGCAAGCCAATGGTCGTAAATTAAGACTGTCCTCATCACTGTGCGACCAAAAAGCGTGTCATAGGAGACACGCTGGAATCATACCGTATGTGGTCGGCTTGTTAAAAAAGGATGAGATGCGCTTCATCGTATAGTTCCCATGCCCATCTTTATATAGTGATATGGTGCCAGTGTGTGTCTTACACCCACACTTGCCTTTGATTTAAATATACCCAAGCACAGAGTGTTCTTTTTTTGTTTGTTTTTTGGTGCAAATAGATAAACTGTATAACAAGAGTGCTCAAATTTACTAAAATAAATGTATTAGCTGACCATTTAGACAAGTGCATGCTGCAAAGTGTTGGTCATCGCATGTTTTTTGGTCACTGATATGTAAAAAGGTGTAGCTAATGTAATGCAATAACGCATGGCAGGCTAGTTAGCCAAACGAGCAGATTAATAACCGACTAAGAGAAGTGATATGTGATTATTATCCTCTTTTAACATAGCTGCTAATGTAGCGCATAATGTTTGCACTCTCGACAAAAAAGTCAGCCACTGAGAACTAATTCTCAAGAAGACTTATTAGAGCAGAGGAGGAGATGGGGGGGGGGGCTGTAAACTTTTGAACAGGATGATATAGCTTCTTTTTTTATGTAGCTTCTGAAGGGTAGTACTACAGCAAATGAGACATAAAAAGATCTTTAAACAAAATAATAGCATTTCACACCGATCATCTTGTTCAAAAGTTTACACACCCCCCACTCGGTTCTTGTATACAATGTATCTTGTCGCCTTCTTGAGCATCAGTGAATGTTTTCAAATTTTATAATAGTACTGTACCTTAATCTTCCTCAGTGTCCTCACACACACACACACACACACACACACACACACACACACACACACACGTCTCAGTAATACAAACCGTCTCTAATACTAATCTCCCACTGTTTGTACTGCACCTCACTGCGGTCTGCAAAACGCGAGCATTTCCATTTCAGCACTCTTTTCCTCTCGTGTTAAAATAAATCCGATACAAGCTTCGGAGTAAACACTTCATAACGTGTCTGCTTTTTATATTTAGTGAAAAGAATGTTCTTGTTTTTCCATCGCTTCTGTCTGTGGCTTCGATATTTATAAAATAACATAAAAAAAGACGCACGTCTGCTCCGCTACCGTAATTTGTCTTGTTTTTGCATCTTTCCTGTTTTTTTGAGTGTAAAAACCATCTGTGCAGAAGCCTTTACAGATTCCGAATAAAACGGTTCAATCTACGTCGAGTCCTTACTGAAGTAATGATGAGAGTAGATGTAAAGGTCACACAAGGCCAGGAGGTTTAATCATGAGTGTACAATCAGCCGTGAACAAGAGCATTTCAGTCTGTAGGCCTTTCACTGTGCCTCTTTTACCCTCCCAGTACTGTCTCAATAATCCAGCTGTCTTTTGACATTTTATAGCAATAATTTTAAAGTTAACATCCAGCCTGAAACCATTGAAATATGCTTATATTGAGATATTTGTGATGTGCTTAGTGATTCTGGTACTAATCGGTTAGTTGACGCTGTACTTCTGTATTACAGATGTTCACTTCACACTTCCCACTGTGACAAGAGCTGTGTGCTTCTGTTTTGGTCCTGTCTCCGCCCCTCATTCTATCATTAGTCTGTTACCTATTGTGTTCACCTTTGTGTCATGTGACTTCTTATCGTGCTTTATGTTTGCGAGTCCGAGACGCGGATCCCTTTGAGTCTTCTTTCAGTGTTCCTTATTATTATTATTATTATTATTATTATTATTATTATTATTATTATCAACATGCAAGTTATTAGCAGTGGGATTTTCCATTATTACATCAAATCTTCCTCCAAGTGATGACAAATATAGAAAACATTGCTAGGAACCGCAATATAAACAACACTGAAGACATTTTACCATCACGTGAGCACAGTGGTGGATCTCCCAAACAAAAACATAGTGGCTTTTAATTTTCTGAGAGCTGGAAATGCTTCCTGGCTCCCGGTCCCTGCGGCCAATGATGCGTTTCCTGTGTGACTCAGTAAGAGTACAAGATACACGAGAGAACGATGAGAGGCCTGGAGAAGAGCCTGCTGGCCATGATGGACAACCTCAGACAGAGACACGCCTGGTGAAGAGAACATTAAAGGGACGGTTTGGAAAAATATATAAATTTTGTTCCTGTGTGGTCGATCAGCCAAGACGTGTTTGGTGTCCAATGCAGCTTTGGTGTCTAGTTATATGGGTGCCATCACTTTTGGTGCCACATTTATTTGTCTGAAATGTATAGGATTTATTTTAACATGTACCTTGATGAGGCAGGACACAAGTGTGTAAAATCACAATCTTAAAAGGTTTTATCACAGGCAGAAGTAACAATAAGCAAATGTTAAAACCAGGAAGTACGTCGAGATACACAACAAGACAAGGAACATGGAAAACTAACGCTCTTGGACTTCAACATACAGGTGCATGATAAGACTTTGCAACGAGGGACAGAAACAATAGCGCAGAAATAGATCAATTAGTCCAAGGATTAACACGGTACAGGTGAACACGTTAGGGTAGTCAAACAATGATACAGTAGGACAGGGGTGGAGACAGGACCAAAACAAAAGAGCATGACATGTAAGCAGTGCCGTGGGAGTTCGTGACACATTTCTTCAGTAAATGCCTCGTCGAATGTGTTAAGAATAAATGTGTTCGTATCCACCGTGATAAATGAGGCCCAGTGACCGTCCACTCAGAAATCAACATGGCCCCAGCTAGATCAACATGAAGCCTTAGACCCCATACAAAACACACACACACACACACACACACACACATCAAATACAGAGAAGTAAAAAAACCCAGAAGGAACTCGGAATGGCACGGATCTGAAAGATAAGCAGCAAACATTCCTCTATGCTTATAATCGGCCGTACACGCCAACCAGCGAGTGGAACAGATACGGTAAACAAACGAACGGCCGTCAGTCCAGTTGGCAAAATAAACTGTGTTTTACTTTATTTAGGCCTTCAATATACTGCTGCAGATGATACACAATAAAATCAAAACACTAGGGTTGGAATAAAACCGCCAGTTTACGTTGATATTTGTGTACACATGTCTGTTGCGTATTTATTGAATCCACATGGTCAGTGGAAAATTCCTGGACGGCGGAGTTTGACGGATTTTTATGGAATACAGAGAGCCGGGAATATAGAGCCTGTAGCTGATGTGGTGTTTTTATTTGCTCTGTGGAAAAAATATAACATTAACATTGCCACCGTACGTAGGACATCACGACACACCTCGAGGGACGTCTCTGTGGGATTTTTTTTTCCATTTCTGTGCACTGAGATGTAAGGTGTGTGATAGGCGGCCTCAGGCAGTTTACGTGGCTTTGGGATTTGAGATTTATCCCCACATGTTGACCCACGCTGCGTTGCATTTCGTACTGGCCCTCAAGTCAGACGTCTAAATATACGCAACTGAATCCCAGCAAAGAAAATAAAAACGATGGTACAGAAATATCGTCCATTCATTTCGTGTAACAATCTCGCCCTGAGAATACAACATTATTGAGTGATAATAAACAATTATCCATGCTGCTCATGTCACTTTATTATTAGGACTGGAGGTCCGAGAAACATGGGTCAAATGTTTTAATGAGTCTTTATTGGTCACGTATACATTACAGCACAGTGACATTCTTTTCTTCACATACCTGGTTAAACCCAGAGCCTTAGCCGCCAAGCCACCGCTGCGCCACCCTTAAACATACCCCAGCATGTTAGGAAGTCGGATTTCAGAGCAAAGGGTCAGCCATGATATAGCGCCCCCTGGAGTATAGAAGGTTAATGGACTTGCTCAAGGGCCCAACAGTGTAACTGTAACCCAGAGCATTAACCACCAAGCCACCACGGCCCCTTTTACCACCCTTAAACTGCTATTAATAATAAAAATAATAATAATGCTTCGAATGAGTTCTGATATTTGCAACAACAGGGCGGCTGTGTCTCAGTCGGTAGAGCGGGTTGTCCACTAATCCACTAATCGTAGGGTTGGCGGTTCGAATCCCGGCCCGGGTGATCCCATGCCGAAGTGTCCTTGGGCAAGACACTGAACCCTAAGTTGCCCCCGATGGCAAGCTAGCACCTTGCATGCAGCTCTGCTCCCATTGGTGTGTGAGTGTGTCTCATTTGTAAGTCGCTTTGGATAAAATGAATAAATGTAAATGTAACAACTTACTGTGTCTAACCCTAACCAGAGTCACTCGTTTTTGAATAACAGCACATTCATGACTTTGAGAAAGTTGTAGAAGGTACACGTAAGTGCTTCATAATAGTGTTAGACTATGTAAATGCATCGTAGTGATTCGTTTGGTCTGTATATAAGCTTCATCAATCATTAAAGTAGTCCTGGAATGATTCTTTGTTGTAGTCGCTGTTGAAAATCAGTTGAAGAGAATTCGCTAAGAGTAAATTCAGTGACTACAGCTCACAGAATGTAACAGATAGACGACGTCTCAGGAATGAGATGTCAGGACAGACAAAATAACAATCACTTCGGATACAATAGTCAATCGTTCGTTTGTTCATTCATTCAGCGTTGATAACGGATTTATTATCCTGGTCAGGTTCACGGTGGATCCGGAGCCTGAATCTGAATACCCCCACAGACGGATGAGACACCAGTCCATGGACAAACAAATTCACCTAGAGGTGCATAAATTTAGCATAGCATAATAATTCGCACAATATTTACCTATTAGCATGTTTTGTGAGGAGAACCTGAAGGAGTTTCAGGTTTCAGAACACCTAGAGCAAACCCACACGGACATGTGAAGAACGTCGAAGACACCAAACTGACGGTAATGTTTTATCGGCTGTCGTTTGTGCGGTAGCAGTGTGTGTGAACAAGCTCCCCCGTAGACCTGCGCAGGAATTCCGGCCCGGTGAACTTCCTCCGACATGAACAACACGTCCTGCTTCTGTCCATTTTGATCATTCCTTGTGTTGCTTCTATCTGTAGGGGTGAGACGCATTAAACCTGTTGACTGCAGCGCAGATGGAAATCATTTCTAAAATCATTCTCAATTCTGATTGGTCAGAAGTAGTTGAGACTGCTTTTCTATAACAGGACCTCTGAAAGTAGTTTTGGCTGCACTGAGCATCACAGGTTTATATTAATGTGTGTGTCCTAATATTTTAACCTTTCTATATACTACAAGTGCGTAATCGCTGATATGAGGACTAATGTTCTCCTCACCCAGGCGTGTCTCTGTCTCAGGTTATCCATCATGGCCAGGCTCTTCTCCAGGCCTCTCATCCTCCTGTCGTGCGTCGTCGTTCTCAGGGACTCGCACAGGAAACGCATCACCAGCTGAAGGGACCAGGAGTCAGGAAGCATTTCCAACACCTTGAGCAGATTAAAAGCTACAGCGTTCTGGTTCAGAAGATCCACCGCAGCAGACACGTCAGGCCTGGACTCAAGGTACGCCTGGAGCAGCCAGCTGAAGAGCTCCCACGTGAATTCCCTATCTCGTCCAGCAGAGGTCCTCCAGCAGTAGTTTTCTGCAGCGTTTTCATCTCGTTCTTCATCGACGAGAAGCCGCAGGGCCTTTCTGTGTTCCCCGAGTCTCCCCAGCAGGATCGCTTTCTCCACATGGAGAGCGGATGACTGCATTTTGGCTGCAGTATGAATAAATCAAGGCGTTATGTTCTGTTCAGTTCTCCTTACAAGCAGAGCTCTAATATATATATACATATATAAATATCGTATTCTTTGTTACATTTACATTTACATTTATTCATTTAGCAGACGCTTTTATCCAAAGTGACTTACAAATGAGACACACTCACACACCAATGGTAGCAGAGCTGCATGCAAGGTGCTAGCTTGCCATCGGGGGCAACTTAGGGTTCAGTGTCTTGCCCAAGGACACTTCGGCATGGGATCACCCGGGCCGGGATTCGAACCACCAACCCTACGATTAGTGGATTAGTGGACAACCCGCTCTACCGACTGAGACACAGCCGCCAAACTTTAACTTTGTTGAAGTTAATAGGACAGAAAACACCGCTCGTTATGTTCCCAAGAAACCACGACATCTTCTGTCCTGAAGACTTTCCATTGGCGGAAAACTTACGGACTAACTTGTTCTTTAAAGCTGTGGTATAAGAGGAATAAAACACTTCTGGACATGCTATTACTGACAAATAATCCACTGTGGCTTAACGAGACATCCCTCGCTAGTTAATAAAGAAAGCAGCAGACTTTCCTCAGCATTTGTGTAGCAGAGGTGAGCTAAATCAAGGTGTCTGTTTACCATATACATCATCAGCATCATAGACGGTGGACTTCCACAGAAACTGCTGCAGTTTGTGCCTCAGTTCCTTCGTGTTTCGATCGTTATTCCGCATCTCCAGTTCAGGATGGAGGATCTGTGTAGTGTATGTGTTGGCCAGCAGGGTGTGCTGTTCCTCCGTCTAGGCAAAGAGAAGTGCTTCAATAATGTGTGCTTATTTTATATTTTGAAAAAGAAAGACAGATATATAGAAATTTAAACATGTACCACTTTGTATCAGACCGTCTCGGTCTATACAAAGGTCTAATAATAATAATAATAATAATAATAATAATAATAATAATAATAATAATAATAATAATAAATACCATATGATTGCTGTTCAAATATTTAATTATTTAACTGAATGAACTGTTGAAATGTTAAATTAACTCGATATTGTAATAATTGAATAATTATTTAAAGGGAGTTTGTGTAGTACTGAAAGTTTTCTTCCTCCAGTTCATTATATTGTCTGAAATTAGACTTCAAGACCACAATGAACAAAAATCAGGATGAAAAATAATATTTCAAATCTAGATTTAAAATGTGAAGGAAGTGCCTGGTTATATTTCCTATTTCTTCTCATCACACGTTTAACCTTTAGACTTATTTTCGGAAAAAGGATTGTCTGACGGCAGCTGGGCGTCTGATTAAAGATATCGCCGTAACACAGAGTCTTCGACGATCCAGAACACTATCTTCACACTATGTATTGTGACCCAGATGAGGACGGGTTCCCTTCTGAGTCTGGTTCCTCTCAAAGTTTCTTCCTCTTAAACATCTTAGGGCGGAGGTCTTCAACAGGGGGTCCGCGACCCCTAGGGGGTCCGCGGAGGTACTGCATGGGGATCGCGAACGTTTTGGTACCAGTTTGATATAACACAATTTCATACAATATATATAATTAGGGGGTCCCCGCTCCATCTTGCCATCAGTTTGGGGGTCCTTGGCCTGGAAAACGTTGAAGACCCCTGTCTTAGGGAGTTTTTCCTTGCTCCGTTGGGATAAATTCACACTTTTAATATCTGTATAGTGTGTTTATATTTCTGTAAAACTGCTTTGATGCAATGTCTGTTGTAAAAAGCGCTATACAAATAAAATCGAATTGAATTGAATAGCGTGAGCGGCTTTATCTTTACTCTGGAAGTATGTTGAATGTGTAATTAAATGAAATCATGCAAAGCACAGAAATAATTGTGTAAATCTCCTTCTGTAGCTCAGAACTATCGCAGCTTAAGTGAGAACTAAGGCACATTCGTGAGGGTGTGATAACCACACCTCAGCTATAGCATGGTATTAAATGATTTAGTTAAAAACTGCTCTGATATTTGTTCAGACTTGTTAAATTTGTGCGAAGCCTTCAGGTGTTTATCCAAACATCCATCCATCCATCCATCTTCAACCGCTTACTCCTTTATCAGGGTCACGGGGGAACCTGGAGTCTATCCCAGGAGGCATTGGGTACAAGGCAGGGTTACACCCTGGACAGGGTGCCAGTCCATCACAGGGCACAATCACATACACACTCACACACCCATTCATACACTACGGACACTTTAGACACGCCCATCAGCCTAACACGCATGTGTTTGGACTGGGGGAGGAAACCGGAGTACCCGGAGGAAACCCCTGCATGTGTTTGGACTGGGGAGGAAACCCCCTGCATGTGTTTGGACTGGGGAGGAAACCGGAGTACCCCGGAGGAAACCCCCTGCATGTGTTTGGACTGGGGAGGAAACCGGAGTACCCCGGAGGAAACCCCTGCATGTGTTTGGACTGGGGGAGGAAACCGGAGTACCCGGAGGAAACCCCCGACATAAGACGCCGATTTATTTCTCAGCTCAGACACCAGGTGTGTCCGCAAAACAAATCGCAGGTTCCTACTAATAATGCAAAATCATCGTAATATGTCATTTAAGAATCATAATAAACGGATAAATAATGAGTCGTTATTTAACAAAGAAAAACATACAGTACATGTTTAAGGAAGGAGTCTCCAGTGTCAGCGCTTTGAAACAATCAGAGGTAACGCAGTGACTTTAAGTCTTCAGGTCATAGGGCTTTGCACTTTGGGGTTTCTTAGTAATAAGATCATCTGCATTTTTTGTTTGTTTTATTTTTGTCTAATTCCATTAAAGAGAGAGAGAGAAGAGAAGCTGGTGAGTGAACGACTGTAAGTATGATCAGAAGAACTTGTGTCTCAGTAAATAAATTAAACACACAATATAATTTATTCTATTCACAGTGTTGATAAATGTGTACGAAATCATGCACTAACCTGACTTTGCTGTTCATTGACCAAAAATTCCAAATAGAAAACTAAGGCATCTGGGAAGTTTGTTAAAATGGAAAGCACTTCTTGTGGTTCAAATGTGCTTTGATCTCCTGGATCCCTCTCAGTAAAGATTAACACCCCAACCTGTATATTAAAAACAGATATAAACATATTATTCTCTGGATGCTGGATTTAAAAAAAAAAAGGCTTGAAATATTTCACTTTATGCGTAATGAATGTAGAATATATGAAAGCTCTACTCTTCGGATGAAATTACGAGGGGGAAAAACGTTCTAATTTGATGAGATGAACCTGTATATTGAATCCTGTAGATGAAAGTCTGCCTCGGAGCATTACTGCCCTCAGCATTCCGGCTTGTATATATGTGTTTGAGGTAGAATATACTTTCCTTTTGGTCTTTTTGAAGGGCCCAGTCTATAAACTTCATGATGATAGATTTCTCTTTCAACTGAGAGAGAGTTTTTACAACGTGCAGCAAAACATTCGGCTCGGAGGAATCCACACTCTCATCATCCAGCATCCACACCCAGGTCTGCCAAAATTACAGGCTGGTTTTTTATTTATTTATTTCAGTATATGCACTCTATTTAGTATTGTTCCATTTCATACATCAGTGCCAGTCATTCTTATAGACAAATTATGCAAATGCAAACCCTCTACTGCTCCGGTCCACCCCTCTACTCTTCTACACTACACTACCAACTGTGCTGAAGCATACATCCACTGCCCTAACCCACCGCTCTACTCTGCCTGAGTAACCCCTTTCCACAGCCCTGGGCCACCATTCCTTACTGCCCTGGCCCAACTATGCTCACTGCCATGGTTAGCCTTTGCCACTGCCCTGGCCCACCCCTGGACTACCTCTTCCCACCACCCTGGTCCACTATTCCACACTGTCCTGTTCCTCACCCAAACAGTCCACCCCTACAGTCCTAGCTCATCCCCCTCACTACCCTAGACCCTACCATAACTGCCCTGGTCCACATTTTCCTACTGCTTTAGTTATACCTTCCCCACTGACTTGTTTCACCACTTCACTAGCTCCACCCTTTCCTGTTATCCTGGTCCACATTTCCCCACTGCCCTGCCCCACCGTTCCTCATTACCATGGTCCACCCTTCTCCACTATACTGATCCACTATTTCCACTGCCCCGTCCCACGTACTGCCCAGTTTCATCATTCCCCCTGCCCTGATCCACACCTACAGTCCTGACCCACTCATCCACTGCCCTATGCCCCATATCAACTTCCCCATTGAGCTTGTGCATCATGCCTACTGTCCTGGCCTCTCCCTTAACTGCCTAGCCCACTCCTTGGTGCCCTTTGCCCTCTGATGCAGATAATTATCTCAAAAATCACATTGTTGTTTATTATTAGACAAGATTATAACAGACATAATAAACATAGAAAAAAACGTTTTCTAATTTCTAACCAGCATGACCAACAGTCTCCTCAAACAGCGAGATTAGGATTGGTCACATCATAGACACCATCGGCATGACACCCATACAAAAGTCCCCCAACAAGTCTAGGACCAGCACTGATGTATTATGTATTACCTGAATCGCATTGAAATGTTGACCGTGGCTTTGATAGAGCAGTCCGATCGCGAAAAAACTGAAACACAAAAACCCAGTGGTGCTTCAAAAGACTCGTTTAGTTCTGAGACGTGAAACCTTTTCCGATTCTGACCTCTTATGATGCTCCAGATCTCCCATGCACACATCCAGTACACAATCATTACGAGAAGACACAAGCTGGTTCAGGTTCTCATCATCTCCAAGCCTTAAGTACACTTTAAGCAGGTTAGTATCAATGTCCTGAAGGAAGATTTGGCCCCGAACGGTCCTGCGGAGCTCGATTAAATAAAGGCAGAGGAAGCTCAGATACTTCTGAAACTCTGCCTGGGCTTCATTATTAATCTTCCGCAGGTCTTTAGCATTGCTCACGCTAGGAAGCTGGGATTTAAAGTCTTCACTGATGACAGTCATGCCTGGGTAAAGGCTAATGAGATCTCTTGGGTCCAAGTCACCTTTTCTGAGAATAAAAACAGTTTTATAGAATCATTTAGAAAGGATGAATTATAAACTTTACCATTATTATTTACTGAAAATAATCATTAGGTGGGGAAAAAAATAGAAGTAATATTACATGAAAAATTCTTTGGCTTCGAGAAAAGCTTCTCTGTAGAAATGAATCCATCCGGAGGTACAGACAATGCTCCTATGCAAATTCTACAAGTAAAATATTGTGGGGGGTTAAACAGTATATTCTGTTGTAAAACATTTCATTCATTAATTATCTGAGTTAATTATCTAAACGCTACAACTCTGCATTAGACTCTGTATCACTGGCATCTAGATGTTTCTTACTGAGGACACGATAGAGAACATTACACAGCACAGGATATCTGTAACGACTAAAATGAAGAAAAAAACCACTAAATAATATGTCCGTGTATGATCGCCACCCTTACAGTGGTGTAAACTTAGTAAAGAATATACTACAGAAGTAACGTCTTTAACTCTGTGAGTGCGGAAGAAGATCATAAGCGGTCCATTTGTAAGAGTTCAGTTTTATGTCAGAGTGACATCCAGTGTTCAAACCAGGGACTTTTGATTTTTATTTTTAAAAATTTTTAAATTATTATTATTTTTTTACATTTTCTTCTAAGACTGAACTGAATTTTTAAAAATGGATATTTCAAAATGTTTGTCGATTACAAACTCCATATGCAAATGAAATGTACAGTGCCTTGCGAAAGTATTCGACCGCCTTGAACTGTTCGACCTTTTGCCACATTTCAGGCCTCAAACATAAAGATATAAAGACCTCTGAGACTATCACAGAGCAGGTGCATTTATACGGAGACTTGATTACACACAGCTGGATTCTATTTATGAACATTAGACATTTAGGTCAACATTGGATCATTCAGAGATCCTCACTGAACTTCCGGAGAGAGTTTGCTGCACTGAAAGTAAAGGGGGTGAATAATTTTGCACGCCCAATTTTTCAGTTTT
>JAFFST010048087.1:35722-46288 GCA_022414735.1 Noturus placidus | reverse complement strand
TTGTCAAAAGGAGAATTTGTGAAAGTGGTATCCAGGAATACCTAATATCTAAATTGCACTCCACACAGTGTCTTGTAATTTGATTTTAAACCCTGAAACCCAATTCCAGTGAAAGCCTCCATCCTCTTGGCGTCTGTAGAGTTACAACACTCACTTTCTTGCAGGAGCAGCACTGATAGGCGAACTGCTTCTCGAAACAAGGCACACAGAAGAAGCTGTTATCTTTGGGGATGAAGGACTTGGTTCCTATCGGCTGCTGGCAGCGCTGACACAGAAAGCAGGTCTCATGCCAGCTGTTCCCCTTGTACTCCATTTTCCGCGAGCCTAATGCAAAGTCAAACAGGAGAGATATTTTTACCAGCAGATAGCACACACGTGCTTCTTATAATCTGCAGTATTCGTGCTCTCGTTGCGCTCTCTGGTTTATTTTCATGCTGTTCCTGCTGTGCTGTAAATTTTGCGTCATTACCCATAATGCCTCTAGTGTTTACTGTATTGTGATTGAACATGTCCTTTCAGACAAACGCCATACGTTTAATCGTGTGCGTTGGATTCTTTGCATTGTCATGAGCTATTAGCGTAATTTGCTGGTTAAAGTCAGAATTGTGCAATTTGGTGCGATTTGCTGTACAAATGTTGGAAGGACATTGAAAATCCACTGACTACGCGTCCGTTTCGACCTCAGCAGACTCCCCTATATGTGGCTTTGATAAGTCTGTGTTTTCCTGGATATATACAGTATGTAATTGTCCTTACTTTGTGAATAATGTCCTTTAATATAGAGCTATATAAGTGAGGCACTTTGATAAGTAAAGGACTACGACACTTGAGGCATGCCGTTATAGGATAATAATCAACGTTACTCGTACCACCCTGAAACAGATTCTCTTCCAAAATCTATGGAAAGTCCGTTCTTATAACACAGCAATTTGGCAATCTTTCATTTATATATGTCATTTAAGAACCATGTGTACTGTTTGATCCTTTTGAAGTTACATTTAATGTTGGGGAAAGCTGTTTTGTGTCTTACCTGGCAGGATCGTTTTCGCGCAGTTAGCGCACTTGGCCGAGTACTCGTTGGAGTAGCACTCGGTACAGAGGAGAAGCTCGTCTTTAGCAGCGAACGCTTTCTCCGCTAAGGAACGGCCGCATCTGCCACACTTGAAACAGTTCTCATGCCAGTGCCGATCCTTGTAGGAGAGATCCTGCGATTTAGAGACATGCGATTAGCGATTAGCTGGAAATACGCTATCGTATGTAACGCACAACGCACCTGAACATGACTGATATATTTCAGTTTATAGATAAATGGGACAGCTTTTAAACCTTCACCCTTTCTTCGACTGTACCCTTGTTCTCTCTCTCTATCATTTATTAGTCGAGACCGACCTTCGGTCACTTTATGGGTCAACACTCTCCACGTATTTCATCGATGTGATCCACAAAGCATTTCAGCAGAAGTAGTGGGGTAGTTTGCCATTGCTTTCCCCACCCCTCCCCATTTATCCGGGCTTGGGACCGGCGTGTAGATGCTGCCAGTCACATGGCTGGTTACTCTATTACAAAAGTATTGTTACTATGGCATTTATTCGTAGCATATTGCTAAGTGCTACTATGCAAATAATGTGTGAGGTAATTAACCGCTAGAGCACCAGCTCACAAATGTCAGTTCGTCAGCCAGATAGTTTCTAGGTCACTTAGCATGTAGGTCTATTGTGCTAATTTGCTAACTAGACTATGATAGTAGCTTTAACGTTTTAAGATGTCATTCATTTAGTAACGCTCCTTAAATCGTTTATTAATATTAATACTAGTTCGTAAATGGAGCAATTCAAATTTAGCAAACTTCCTGGTAAAAATGTGACCCTTGTGACCTTTATACGGGGAAAAACATTTCACGAGCTGAAATAAGAAAAGGCGAATAACTTTCTTACCTTGTTGTTGCACCCGATTGGTAAGGAACAACCCTCACAACAGTTAGCAAAGAGGTTCTCATAACACTTGGTGCAGTATTGCGTGTCCTCTTTCAGGATGTATTTTTTTCCGAGCAGCGTGTCTTTGCAGTAATGGCAGTCAAATCGTTCCGTAGACATTGCTGTTTAAGAAAAAAAAGGACAATCAAATCGTTCCTACCAAGTATTACAGCGAAGAAATGTAGTAGCTGCATGCTATTGCGAGCAGGTTAGTTAGGCGTAGATGCCTAGTCTAGAGCAACACACTGAAATCCACAAACATGTGACAATAGAGAATGGATACCGAGAGCACCGAGAGTACCCTTGCGCTGTGTGGTGGTCTGTGGTGTCCAGGCGGACAGTTGGATAGTCAGAGATTAACAGGATGCATTGAAAAGACCTTCTATAAATACCATCCTTTTATTAGCTAAAATCTCTGGGGAGAACGATCTACTCTCATCTACGCCTTTTATGGGTGGTTCTTCCATAACCCTATAACCCCACGACCCCATTACGAATCATCAAAATCATCCAAAACAAATCTATAAGTGTATAAATCAGACGTAAAGCACGAACGTTTAAGGATGGGGTTTATTTATTGATTGATTTATTTATTTATTCATATATGGTTTTTCTTTGTTTTATTTTCTGTCATTGTCCATCGGAAATCCACACCGCTTGGCTGCCCAACCAAAACAGAAACATCTCAGAGAAGCTTGTTGGTTACACCAAGAACACAAAGAGCAGAGGAAACAGAATAAATAGAGCAGATGGAACAAGACTGTCACGCCATATGAGGCTGGATTGTACTCCTGTGCGTTTCAGACAAAAACCTGTTTCGCCCAGAAGCCCAGACGCCGAATCACAAGCGGAGGAGCATAATGAGGTTCAGTCGTGTAACGAATCCTGAAAACCTGTCCTGTTATTTATCACGATGGATATGAACGGATTAATTCATGAGTAAATAGTTCACGCGTGCTTTTAAACAAGAAACGTGGTATTCGTTAAAGATACAAAATAAATAACAATCCAATTAGAAGACTCTTGATATGGCATACACAGAATAAAATCCGTCACTAGGACAAACCAGAATAAAACTACCAGGATCCAATAGAAATTTCCAGCTGTTGCCATGACTATTTTTTTTTCAGTAAGGATAAGCACATGACTCGACACAGGAAGCCAAAATCCAAGCTCAACATTCTATAACGTCAGGGTCAAAAGACACTTTGAGGAAAACAAAGCTTAAAGGTTTTACAGAGAATGTGAAGGAGAGTAAATTAGTATATTCGGCAGAATACACATCAAATTTGAACTATTTTATCATCCAAGCACCTAACGCACAATTTGTCCTGCATGGAGAAACATCTAGGGGACCGTGGATATTCCTAAAGGAGATAAAGATGAGACAACGATAGACGGGACCCAGCAGAAAGCTTCTCTGGTCTGATAAAAGATCAAGAAGAGACACTGCACTACTTCCGAGCACACTATCCACACAGCGAAGCATGGTGGTGGTAGCATCAAGCTGAGCATTACTCTTGGCTTCATGGTTCACCGTAGTCTTTATGATGTTGTGTGTTTAAGTATGTTCTCTAATAAAGTCTGGGACCTTCCAGGAACAGTTGTATTGCCACTTTAATGTGTGACACTTTAACAGCACACAGTGACGTCTCATAGTAACTGCTAGCACCCGTACTAATTTAGATGGTTTTACAGCAACGGTTGTGAATACTTACGAGAACTTAATTAAAATGTTTTAATTGTGGACAATTTTGCAACCTAAATCGATTGTGTGTCGCACTTCATTTCATATTATTCAGTATTTTTTATACATATAATACACATAATAATCCCAATAAAGTCCATTTCAGCTCCTGGTTGTAATTCCAACTTTACAATATGAACAATATGGACAATAAGTCTAAATATACACCGCACAAGGCAGTGCAGAAGCTTAGAATCTTCACGACAGTCGCCGTGACTACGTTTTAAGCTTTACGAAGATCTTTTTTTTAAATAAAAAATTAATTTCTTTAAATAATAGTGTGTCTGGAAGAACAGCCAGGTTTGTTTGATTTTTACAAGGAGACAAAAACTGTGATGAGTGCCAATATTTTATTCTTGTAAACATATAAACATATAAACCCGATCATTTCCCGCTCTATTTGCTGCAAATATCTGACAATTTGATTGCACCATCTCCTCAAACCCCCGATGCCCGTCTGTGCCTGTAGGCGGTCGCTAAAGGCTTAGTATGAACCGGTGCCAAGCGCTGAATGCGTGCCAGGTGTCTTACTATCTACTGACATTGCTTCAGCTTGGCTGAGCGTCAGCCAAAAACAGAGCCGAGGACTAATTCTCCATCGGCAGGTTTGCGAGAGTCGGGGATTCTGCAGCGAGGGCTGAATATACAAGCATTCATCATGAGAAAGAGCACAAAGTGTATGCAGCAATTAAGACATTTGGTGAGCTAATGATGGTGTTTCTAAGCTGTTTTGTGGACCGCATCGTTGTTTCCGTGAGCTAGTTAATAAATACGAATACTCCAAGCTTGACGTTGTGTTGTTTTTCATAGTAGAAAGGGGCAAAAATAGCTCAGATCGATCAACAAATCGATCATGTCTGCACAAGCGGAGGTCATTTTTTCGATAGAGGAGCCTCTGTTAGATATGAAACATTTGACTCTTCTCTATCTGGCTCGTTTCTTTTCATCTCCACATGTTAAGACGGCCTGCACTCGTATCCATCATCACTCAGCTTTTAGCTCCGTCCAGTCATGCAGTTGCCCTCCGAGTAATCTGTGTCACTGGATTATAGCTACTGTCACAATAAACAAATATACACAGTCAGAGTTGCTAGGCATCGCTGCTACTGATCTGTAGTACTCATCGTTGGCATCTTGTGTGTGTGTGTGTGTGTGTGTGTATGTGTATGAATATCCCTTTCGAACCGGCTTACAAATATCAGCGATTCCAATCAGGTCAACAAGTACTTGCGCCTTGCTTGTATCCACTCTAATCATTTACAACATTCTTTACAGTGTTATAAACATATCCACGATGATCTATAAATACCTTCAGGACATATTTATAAAAGTTTGATATGAATGTAATATTATACAAATTAAAATGATTTCTCTTATGCGTTACGAAGGGTTAATATGCGATGTTATAGGGCGGCTGTGTCTCAGTGGGTTGAGCGGGTTGTCCACTAATTCACTAATCGTAGGGTTGGTGGTTGGAATCCCGGCCCGGGTGATCCCATGCCGAAGTGTCCTTGGGCAAGACACTGAACCCTAAGTTGCCCCCGATGGCAAGCTAGCACCTTGCATGCAGCTCTGCTACCATTGGTGTGTGAGTGTGTCTCATTTGTAAGTCGCTTTGGATAAAAGCGTCTGCTACATGAATAAATGTAAAATGTAATGTTTTATTATGAGTACTCATCTTGCATGCTGTATTATTTCGAGTTGCAAATAATGTTCTTTTTATTTATGAGCCAGGGGCTCGGATGAAAGAAAAAAAAAAAACCTGGATGGGGGGGGAGGGGGGTGGGTTGGGGTTGGGGGGGAATGAGGTCAGTTTTAAAAGAGATTGTTCAAAAAGCAAGAATGGTTTGTGTCTCGGGCTATTATCGTTTGAATTATCAAGAGACGTGAGACGAGAACTACCTCCGTCTCCATTTCAGTGAGAGTTAGGTGTCTGTGTGTCGGACTGAATAAAGTAATCTGATGAATCAACGTCTTTTTTTTGACGACGACGATCAAATGAGTGACGCGAATGCATCAGCTACTTCGTTCTGATTATGTGCAACATAACAATAGCGGCGTTTCACATGCAGTTTAGCATGCACAACAGTTGTTAAGCAGGCGCTGACAGCATAAGTGGAGCCATTGGCTCGAGATCGGGTGACCGTACCAACACAATCCGCTCGCTCAGAGTCAGGTAATGGCTTTAGCCGGCCGTCTGGAAGGGGATACACTCAGGAGAGATGAAGACAAGGAGGTACAGTCGCGAAAACCTTATGATCTTACATCCAGACCCCCTCAGAGCTGCTCATAGAGAGATTGTAGGACAGTGACAGGCTTTCTAGAGCTTTGATAAACCTTGATAAGTGTGTGACTGCCAACAAATGGAAAGAGGTTTAGGTTGGTAACATGCTGGGTAGCTTTATACGTACGGTATATGCTGGAAATCAAACACAAACAAGGGTTGGTTGATTGATTTATTTATTTATTTATTTATTTATTTATTTATTTATTTGCAGTATGTACACCTATACCTCGTCAACCTCGTCAAAACAGATTGTACCCAGTAATGCAGTGAAAAGGACTCCATCGAGAACTGAAAACAGACCCTATGTTCTCCAAGGTCTGCATGGGGTTCCTTCTGGTTTTCTCCTAAAAACAAACAAAAAAAACCATAGCAGATTATCTGTTCTGAATTTCCCCTAGATATGAATGATCGTATAAATGTGTGTGTCCTCGATGCTCTGTAGTTCACTGCTTTTCCATCCAGCGTGTATTCCCGCCTCACACCTATTGTTCCAGGAATAGGAACACTGACCAGAATGGTACATCCCTGCTGGAAAGAAACAACAAGAACCCAAAACAATCACAGACATTTGAGTGGTTTCCAGTACAAATAACATTACAAACCATCAGCTAACCATTAAATAGTGGTTATCATTACCAGTCTTTAATGGTATCCATTAGACATAACCTGCCACCAATAGAAAGCAATAATTATCAATGCAATTCCCATTAACACTATTAGAAATTCTATGAGGGTTTCTATTGTTTTGGATCAGGGATGCCGTTCGTTCTGTATAGCATATGCTCGTTTTTCATTAAGGGAGCCAATAATTCTAGACCTCAAAGTGAGGCTAAAATGAGTAGTTAAGGTGTTTTAGCACAAGGCAAATTGATCGAGGAAATGACACATGTAAGAGTCAATAATTTGAAAACCTACTTGAGTAATTACTTTGTAAATGGCGGTTATTTCCCCACATGTATACGCAAGTAATATCTGGAAAGTGCTTATTTTCTATTCTGTTCTGATCAGATTGGGTGTTGTGATGTGCTGTGATGGAGGACCTGAAGTTCACTCTGTAAGCTCAGTAAAAGGTTCAGAGGCTCAAACGCCAAACAGGAGGTTGGTTAGCTTCAAATGCCAGAGTATCACCAGCTACTCGGGTCTCCGACGACAGCCGGAGAATTTTGGCTGTTAGCATGGCGATACTGTCTCGTCGGTGCAGTTTGTCAGCTTACAGTGTATGTGTCGAGCTATTTATACCAGCTGAGACGTGGCTGGAAAAGCACACAGCTCATCGAGCGTGCTCTTTACCGTTCAGCGCCTGTAATCTCTTGCAAATAAACACCTTGGAGTTATTTTTAGGGTTCGTAAAACCTCTCCAGATATCTGTAGGTCAGTGAAAACGATACATCCGGGGCTGCATGGCTCAGATCAATTTGGATTCTTATGTTCATCTTCAGTGAGGTAAAGTGGGCAATTACTGAACATTTATACCACAGTGCTGCTGAATTCTCATCTATTATCATTTCTAAAGTTACAAGATACACAGCGGCTTGTGTAGTCGACGCTCTGAACTGAATTTAAAAACATCAGTCTGGCTAGTTAGACTTTTTTTTTTTAAACCAGGTCTCATGATGAAGTCAGCCAAGTTTGGTTGGACTGATTTTGGAGGAGTAGCAAAAATGGAACATAGATGGACGCATATTCATTTCATTGTACCGTTTGACCAGTAAGAGGCTCAGGCAGGAAATGTGTTGCCTAGCCTCAGGTCATGGTCCTGAAGAACTTGAAGTTCTTTCTGGGATACAGCCTCACTTTGTGTTTGGAAGCTTTGCTGTCAGATTCATTGACCCATTACGGAGAAACCATTTGGAGGATTCAAAATTCTTTTGCAAATGTTTTTGAGGCTTACTCTGAAATAAGGTTTGCCAAATTTGGTAATGATCGGCCAAAATTTGTAGGAGGAGTAACGAAGAAATAGAATCCAAGATGGTGGAAAATATAATTAAGCATCTCAACCCAGGGAATCCAAGAATCCTGGCTTTTAAATTCTGGTCACATGGTTCGTAAGTTAGGACCATAAACGTACTTCCAAATTAGGCCCAAATCTGACCCAATGGTGGTGCCAAAGCGTTCGCAGTACCCCAAATTTGGTCAGAATATTCCTTAGACCATCCCCAATCAGTGTGGCAAATTTCACAACATTTTACCAGATGGTTCTATGGGCTTCCATAGACAGCCTAGCTGTAAGAAGACAATGAAGTTGGAATAACAAGATGGTGCCCTCTAATTATCACATTAATCTGTACAAATGTAGTTAAATTGAACAAAAATGGCTTCCACACACATCATTCAGCCGTTTTATTTTTTATTTATTAATTTTTTTACTTTATATATTGTGCACTTAATTGTGCGCAAAATTTAACGTAGTGACCGAACGCTAAATCGAGGTCAAGAAATCATCATTTTTACACTGGAAGCAGGCTATTTTATCCCAGTTTTAATACTATTAATTGATAAAGTGTCAAATTTATGTAATCAATATTGCCCTCATATATAAAGCCCAAACCCTAAACTTCAGCATGATTTATTGTGGTTACATAAAACTGTCAGACACTGATCCTGGACTTACCAGAGCCAATATTGATCCAGAAAAAATGCTCTTACGTTAACGAGAATCACAAGACACTCCACCCCATGTGTGTACCTCTCGCATCACTTCTGAATAGCGCTTAAATCCGTTACGTCTTAAGGTTTGAGCACGTGCTCTCTTGTCTACGCGTGTTGAACTCGTTAGCTATTTTTGTGAATAAATTATTTCAAATCTGAGGTGCATCGAAACCATACTGTAGAGTCGTGTGAACGTTTGCACTTTACTCATATCTAGTACTTCATTCCATCGGCGTCCATGATGTATTTTACACTGTATACCATGTAACACAAATGCCATTTTAAATCAGACAATTTATTTTCAGGACACTAACAGACATCAGACATCTAAATCATTTAGCAAACAATGTTTTGGTAAAATTTCTTGCCATGATCAGTTCAGAAAAAAATCCATCCAGGTGTACACGTCAGACGCATAATGCATAGAGAAACACTCTGTATGTGATATATGATGCAGCATGGGCACTCGGTCGGACACGCACACACACACACACACACACACACACAAATAACACACTCTGAATGCAAAGACAGTTTGTTAAAGGGAACCAAGACCTCACAGAGAGAACAAGATAGAGTTCAGAGAGAAAGAAAAGCAGGACGATCCAGTGAAGAAGCAATAACATCCTTTTTCACAAAGAGTTGGTATTTAAACACAAGACCAGATCTATAAAAGTTGTTGTGGGTTTTTCTTTTATTCCAATTCCCGTCACCTCCGGGGCTTCTGTCGAGTCAGTGTTCAAGCGCCGCAGGTGCAACGAAAAGCTGAGCAGTAATAAATAAAGACTGTCCTGAATCCATTCACATTTCACTCGCGCTTATTGTTTCGCTCGAGGAGGATGTCCAATCAGCTTTCACAGTCAAGCAGCTTCTCCACTTTTGTCTATTTCAGTGCATTTGTTTGTGTTCAGTGTCCAGCGGCTGCAGTTTCAAGCTCTTCACACGTCATGGTGTGCATGGTGTGATCACAGCTGAGTCTCCGTGAGCAAATTTGACAGATTTATCAGAAAACGTTGTACATTTGTATCGTGTACACTGTGTGTGTGTGTGTGTGTGTGTGTGTGTGTGGGGAGGAGGGGGGGGTGAAGTAACACCTTTTTATCCAAAAAAAAATAGGTCTTGCATTGAATAAACATTAGATCACAAAATACAGACACAACACAGACACCATTAGCAACTGCACTGTTAAAATAGCATCAGTTTGAGGAAAAGTAAAGAAACGGCAATAACAGAACACCGTAATGTATTTATGGAACAAAATGAGCATCCAAAACAATGTGGGTCCTAACTCTGTACATCAATGTTGGCCTGTGCTGGAAATCTGGCTCTTGTGATTAATGTGTGTGTGGGTGATTCCATGATTGGGCTGCTACTTGTGTCCCATTGGTATTACTTATTATTGGTAATTGTCCTTTCCATCTTTCAATGTGCATGTTTCAGATAAATAACTTACAAAACTGTATGTTTGCCCATCCTTGCCCAACAAAACTGTATTTCTACACATCTCAACCAAACAAAATTGCATTTTTGAATACACCAGCCCAACAAAACTGTATTATAACCCATCCCAACCCAACAAAACTGTATTATAACCCATCCCAGCCCAACAAAACTGTATTATAACCCATCCCAGCCCAACAAAACTGTATTATAACCATCCCAACCCAACATAACTGTATTATAACCCATCCCAGCCCAACAAAACTGTATTATAACTCATCCCAGCCCAACAAAACTGTATTACAACCCATCCCAGCCCAACATAACTGTATTATAACCCATCCCAGCCCAACATAACTGTATTATAACTCATCCCAGCCCAACAAATCTGTATTATAACCATCCCAACCCAACATAACTGTATTATAACCCATCCCAGCCCAACAAAACTGTATTATAACCATCCCAAC
>JAFFST010048087.1:2500-12349 GCA_022414735.1 Noturus placidus | reverse complement strand
CATTCATACACTACGGACACTTTAGACACGCCAATCAGCCTTCCATGCATGTCTTTGGACTGGGGGAGGAAACCGGAGTACCCGGAGGAAACCCCCGACACACGGGGAGAACATGCAAACTCCGCCCACACATGGCCCTGGCAGGACTCGAACCCTGGACCCTGGAGGTGTGAGGCGGATGTGCTAACCACTAAGCCACCGTGCGCCCTATTATTATTATTATTATTATTATTATTATTATTATTATTATTATTATTATTATACATATTGTATATCGTACAGCCTTTTAATAATAACTTATGAAAAATTTCTGTGTATTTTAAGACCACACACAATACAACTAGACCTGTTACGCTGTGCTACACTGTTGAATAAATATCCGTTGTCTATATTGTCTTTCATGTGTTTCTTTGTTTAAGTTAATCATGCCTTCTTTTACATCATGTGGACAGCCGTGTGTGTGTGTGTGTGTGTGTGTGTGTGTGTGTGTGTGTGTGTGTGTGTGTGGGTGTGTGTGTGTGGCTTACCTGGGGGAGAGATGGCATCAGGATGCACTATGGGAAGAAGGCAAGCTGGCGGAGGCAGTGTGATGTTCTGGGCATCACTGACAACCTACCTAAACATTATTGCAGACCAAGTACACGCCTTCATGGCGACGGAATTCCCTAATATCAGTGGCCTCTTTCAGCAGGATAATGCGCCCTGACACACTGCAAGAAATTGTTCAGGAACAGTTTGAGGAACATGACAAAGATTTCAATGTGTTGACTCGGCTTCCCAAGATCCGATCGAGCGTCTGTGGGACATTCCGGACAAACAAGTTCGATCCACGGAGACCCCACCTACATCGCAGCGTACAGAACTTAAACTATCTGCTGCTGACATCTTGGTGCCAGATTCCACAGCACACCTTCAGAGGTCTTGTGGAATACACGCCTTGACGGCCCAGAGCTGTTTTTTGCGGCACAGGTGGTTTTAATATTATGGCTGATAGGTTTAGGTTGGTCCATGCCTGCATGAGACTCTTATAGGCTTCAGCTTTTGAAGGTTTGAAGGACGAAATTCTGTATATACTAAAAGTGATTGAGATCATAAATATAGTTCGATTTTATATGCATTTTATATCTTATTTTCTCTCTCATTAAGTTGATTAAAAAATAATTTAAAAATATGTTACCAAGAAACCGCAAACCTGCAACACTCTTCTGTCCTGAAGACTTTCATGTGGTGGAAAACTTACTGTTATAAAGCACTGACACTGGAGACTCCTTCCATAAATATTAAATAAATGTCTCACTGCAGAAACGTCACCGTATCGACAATTATACATGAAACCTTTGATCTGTCTTACAGCTGCACTATTGTCAGAGAATTCATCAACACCACGGTATAAACACCTACGATCTACAAGCCTGTGATTAGTCTTTTTTGAGTTGTTTTGAACTGTTTATACGGATATTTAGATTTTTGACTCCTTATCTCGTTTGGTATGAAAACAACATATTTCACATGTATTGTTATTAAAGGGTGCCAGACATATGTCAGAATCTGATTGTTGTTGTCGTATACGTCATCATTGGAGTCATAGCAGTGGGTCGTTTTTTACTGAGGGTTAAAACATTTCATATTTAGAACCCTAAATGATTTTCTTGGGTTGTTTTTTTTTTTTTTTTTAATGACAGATCAGACACCAATCAATCAAACTAATCTCCAATAAATTGTACTGATATTGTATAATTTAGCATCCCTCGCCTTCAATGACCAAAAACAGTATACATGAAAATTCTACCAGAATATTATTTCCAGATTCTTCTCTTTCAAGGTCAAGAAACCATTGCTGTGGGAATTGGTGTGGTTGTTTGAAGTATTATATATATATATATATATATATATATAAAGGGAGGCTGTGTCTCAGTCGGTAGAGCGGGTCGTCCACTAATCCACTAATCGTAGGGTTGGCGGTTCGAATCCCGGCCCGGGTGATCCCATGCCGAAGTGTCCTTGGGCAAGACACTGAACCCTAAGTTGCCCCCGATGGCAAGCTAGCACCTTGCATGCAGCTCTGCTACCATTGGTGTGCGAGTGTGTCTCATTTGTACGTCGCTTTGGATAAAAGCGTCTGCTAAATTAATAAATGTAAATATATATATATATATATATATATACGCACTAAAACAGTTAATTTTGCTCAGAATTGCAAGAGCCAGCACACAATGGCTGTCCTCTAGTCCTCTGGTTCTTTTTGGTCATCTGTGTCACTTTTTCATGATGGAAGAGATGTCCAAGAACACACTCTGAAAGACAAAAGGTGGTGTACAGGGTGGTGTTTCATATTAGTCAAACCAACCTATATTGACCAAACTATATATGCCATTATAATCTATCTATATATATATATATATATATATATATATATATATTAGCCACTTCAATTCAACTGAATCATAATTGACTCAGATATTCGTGTAATATACTCAGCTACTTGTATAATATCAACTCTTATGCATTATGTCACTCTGTTTTGGAGCTTATCCAGAACTGAGATGAGGTGTGTAGTGAGGATTGAACAGAACTCGCACACGTCAGCATTCAGAACTGAGTAGCTATGGACTTAAGAGCTGCTCAGAAAGGGTCTCAGTGATGTATGAGTCCGACCTTGAAGTGAAGTTTTTTCATCTAGAGCTGTACGATCAGTATTAGGTCTGGCATTACTTTCTCTTCGGAGGTGTGAATACACTCAAAACCCCACGGAATACCGTTTGAGGCCAATATTAAATACATAAATATCACACTAGTGATAGATTAAATAATTAATGAATGAATTAATCAGCCTCGATTCAGCATCTCATGGCTACATTATGTTTTGCGCACAAATATCTGTCAGCACGCAATATAAACAAATATGAGTTACTGACTTTGAGTTTAGGAGTTACTGAATAAACCAAGTGGAAGCCATATTGGCAATATACTAGACTCATAGACTTATATATCTGAATCCATTGTATTTTTTTCTCTTAAAGGCTTAAAAGCAAGTGCCTACGTTTTAAGACGGTCGTCTAGACCAGTGGTTCCTAAACTTTTCCAGGGCGACGCCCCCAAATGGCATTAACATGTGACCGAGGCCGCCCTTTTACACGATGTCTTTAAAACACATTTAAAATACAGACTTCTGAATATATCCCCCTTTTTTTTTATTAATAATTACATCTTACGTCTTTACATTACATTACATTAGGAATTGATTGTGTGTGTGTGTGTGTGTGTGTGTGTGTGTGTGTGTGTGTGTGTGTGTGCCGCGGCGTCCACTTTGAAAACCACTGGTCTAGACACCTGTCTCGGGGGTTTCTTCTCACAAAAAATCTGGCAACCTTGGAAGTGTGAACTACATGCAGGTCATTCTAATAATTTGAATTGAATTAGGCTAGTGCGTAACCCAGCTCTGAATACCAGTAACCTTCCCAGCATTAATACCGACCGAACTTTCGGAGTTAAGTTGCCAAATGACGTCTGAATATTCCCCATTGCTGCTTACTTGTTTAAGTTGTTCATATCTAGCATTGAAAAGATCGATCATTTAGCAACGTTGACCTAACTAAGAATCTTATTTGATTCTAAATGTTATACATGTGACGGTATAATGATGATCCGAAATAGGATAGGTAGGATGTCAGGATTGAGAACTATTTGAATTGGCTAAATAGTTGCTAGGAATTTTGATATTGAGTCAAATTATTGTGACTTCATGTCTCTTTGTGCAGGCTAAAGATTTAGATTGAACAGTGAGGTACACTTTGCACCAACCGAAATGTGCTTAAAGGAAAGCGTATAGTCGCCATTAAAAATAAATGTCCGCTGTCTTACAGTGGTCACAAGCTACTCACAGAAGACTGAATTACGAGAGCTGAGCCTCTAAACCAGCAGGTCAGTGGACGTGTGTCTTTTGGCTCTACTTGCCATTGACATCCTCCGTCCTCCCGGTGGTGGGTTCATGGGTAGGTCATTAAGTGAGCCGAGCTCAGACTCAGAGCTCCTGGTGCTGGGGCAGGATGGGCTGTCCGAGTCACTGTCTGAAGGCATCCGGGCCATGAAGCTAGCCTTCCTGGGGTGAGGGTAGAAGTCACTGTCTGATTCTGTGCCATCGTCGCTTGGCTCAGGGACATGGCTCGGTCGGTGCATAGTGTTACGAACGCAGCCTGGAATCTCACTATGGCTTGGCCTTTGATTGCGCTGACCTTCATGACTTTGTTGGCCTGAGTTTGAAAGTCTGCTGTCTCTGCATGAACCAGTGCTACTGTCTGGAGGAAGGTCAGCATTGTGTTGCTCTGTAAGACTTTGAAGACGTCCGTTGTGGATAAATCCTTGGCTGTCCTGACATGTCTGGATTATGCACGACACAGGAAGAGTCGTACCTGCAAAGATGTTATGCCTCTGCTCGGCTATCCTGGTATTTGAATCCATATTGGGTAAATACAGCGGGTCCATCGGGCCAGACTGAATGCTAAATCTTGCTGTTTTCCTCAGTGATAAATCCGCCGTTTCAGCTTGCTTTGCTTTGCAAAGGCTGTCGTCCTCTGTGAATTGCAAACCAGATAAAGCTTGATTGATTTTCTTCGTACCCAAATGAGATATCTCCAAAAGGTTCAGGAACAGAGAAACCCCAGCAATGACTATCATAAAGACCATGAAGATGGTCTTCTCTGTTGGTCTGGACACATAACAGTCCACAGTGTTGGGGCAAGGCACCCTGTCACACTTGAACAAAGGATCCAGCCTTATTCCATATAAGAAATACTGGCCCACGATGAAGCCCACCTCCACCACAGATCTGGTAAGGATATGGATGATGTATGTGCGTAGTAAGGAGCCTCTCAGAGGAGCCTTTTTGAGTTTTTTATGCTCCTCTAGCTTGCGAAGTTCTCGCTCCAGACGCTTGTGCTCCTCCAGCAAGAACTCGGCCTCTTCCAGCTCAGCTCGGATTTGAATTTTCTTCTTGTGCCTCTTCTTATCCAGAGCTCGGAGACGGTACAAAGCGTGACCCATGTAGACCAGCGAAGGAGCTGAGACAAAGATGATCTGCAGCACCCAGAAGCGAATGAGCGAGATTGGAAATGCCTGGTCATAGCAGACGGTCTTGCAGCCTGGCTGCTCCGTGTTGCATATGAACTCACTTTGCTCGTCCACCCAAACGTCCTCCGCCGCCACGCCGAGCACGAGCATCCGGAAGATGAACAGGATGGTGAGCCAGATTTTACCCACGATGGTGGAGTGAATGTGCACCTCCTCCAAGATGCTTCCCAACAAGTTCCAGTCTCCCATTTTTACAGCCACATGTTTGGGTTATATTAAAACATGGTCTGCCAGAAATAAAGCCAGATGTGAAAATAAACTTGCTTCAATGTCTTGTTGATTCATCACGAAAAACCAAAGCGGATTTTGTCGTAATCTTTAACAGAGAACAACATTCGCAAATCCATCTCTTCCCCCGAATGATTTCTAAGGTCTTCTGTTCATGCTGAAAATGGATGGACGTTCCTCAGGACAAAATTATAGAATAGATAGAATCCATGTTTATACCAAAATAAGAAACTTACATATCGACAACTTACATAGAAAGATGCTCATGTTCTCTCCGGAAAGGTCACATTTTGGTCCTCTTTCTAAAACACAGCTTCTCTCTGTGTGTAACGTTGCCTACAGTGATTGTTCCACATGCTCGCTGGATGCACAGTTTACAGGATGAAGAAATTGATCTAAAAGGACCCGGACAATGCCGAATGGCTTACACAATAGTGTTACCGCCCACAAATCTATCTGTAATTGTTCTATCGTTGTGATCTGTATTATTATTATTATTATCAGTACGGTGGCTCAAATATAAAATACAAAGGATTTTCCCAATTATATTTGACTAATGTAATGGATAATCTACAAAACAAGACAAGCTAGCCAATGTGCCGTGTTCAATTTCATAGTTAACTGAATCGTCCATCTTGGTTTCTAGCTGTCCAAAACCATGGCCTTTCGCTCGAGTAGTGTGGGTCTCATCAGATAAGATGAATCGAACATGTAATTGATACCAGAACAATTCGTTTAATGTAAACCTGGTGCGACGTATAGTGTTGGTCATATTTAGAGGCTTTGAAGTGTAGATTTTTGTTCAAAGCTGCATTTCAAATTGCTCCGATTTCTTTATTCCAGGATTGATTTGTTGTGTTAAAAAGCATCATAATTTTTGGGAAAAACCTCCATCAAATCAATGTGTGCAAGGGAGACTGTTATCCTGATGTGCCCTACGTTGGATACACACTCATAAAATGACCAGCCATGCCTCGGGCTTTTAATTAGCTTTGCATCGCCCACTGACAGAGTCAATGAAGGATTGATCTGATTTTCCCTCGTGAGTGCCAGAGGTCAGAGTGGGTGAACTCTTACGCAACAGCTTCATAGAGTTTTGTAGAAAGCTATCCGTTTGTCTTTGCTGTGTGGATGCACATCAGATCTAATGGTTCTGACTGAAAGACAAATCAGCTAGGATGGGGAGAAGGGGGGGAGGGATGGAATTATTTGGAACGGTATGTGGACTAGATATAATCGGACTTATGTATATCCACACATAATAACGTGTCTGGTACCAAACATCGTGATCCGGGGTGTTCTAGTTCTTAAAGGAGGTAGGCCTCAGACAGGCGTGAGTATGCTCACCAGTCCAAGTCTGAAGGTTTCACAGTTGGAGTGTCTCCTAGTGGACAAGATGATTGCCTCGAATAGGTTTCAAGGCTCAGGAAGGAATGAGAAGACAATGGGCAATGATTCTGTGATAGGATTTGAAACTTTATGCTGAAGACATTTGGGTAAAGAGAGTGGCAGAGCTGTCAACTAATCGAAAATTGGAAGTGAGCTGGAATTGTTGAATTGTTGCACACTAGTATCATCTACCTGGTGAACCCAGGAGAGTTACTTGAGAGCATCTGGCAAGCGGTGTGGCTGAGATTGCTATTGTGTTTGTCAAACTTCGTAGTGCCATGCTTAGAGGAGAGAAAGTCAGAGATATTGAAGACACCAGAAAAGGTTGGGGCTGTGTTTGTTAACATGCCCTCATTTCAATGCTCCATGGAGATCTGAGGCAGTGCCTTGGGTCTGGCAAACCAGCAACCTGGCAACCAGAGGTTGTTGTCGATATTTTGTGTTCCATTAACTCACACTTGTCAGCCTCCTGGGAAAAGTCTAGGCGCAGATTGGAAGAGGAACAACACAGGAACTACCCAAGCCATGGAACAGTAGACCAGCTCTTTACTCTTGCAGGGATTTTTTTTGGACACTTGAATAAAGAGAGGTAACCCTAACCCTAACCCTAAGTGGTAAGTTGGATTTGTCACACAAATGTGTTGGTCAGATTTCCCTGGTAAACCCAAGAGAACCTTCTGTGCTGCTTGGGAGCATCTGACAGAAACCTCAGTGAGAGACGAATTTAACTTAAAGGATTTCCCCTCTATACTGACTGAGGTCAGGAATATTTAGTTTAAACAGAACCATTTCAAGTTCTCATCTGTAGAGACAGATGTAAGAATTTGTGTCCAGAAGTCTGTTGGTGTCGGTAACCCTACAGTAGCTAGCTGACTGATGATGTGGAAGTCCTGTTTTGAATGCAGTACACCTGAGTGGCCTGGAGCTTTCTTCAGTTACACAAATGTCAATGCATCAAAGATGAAAGCCACGAATGGACACGTTGTGGGGAAAGGTGAAGCGACGGACGCTGTATGTTCTGAAGACCTCTAAATCTGAGATCCTTCCTAACAACACGTTTCTTCTACAAAAAGAAATAAATAAATAAACACACCTCATTTTTGATTGATAAATTAATGTATGATTTTTTTTTTCTTCAGCTGTCACCTAAATCTTCTGTTGTTACTTTTTTGCAGTTAAATAACTGGTTGTTATTAAAGTATTAAAGATTAGGTCTACAGCGCCATCTAGTGCCATCACACACACATACACACACACACACACCTAATACAGCATGCCCTGAATTTAATGTATTCAATTTCATTTGAATGCCCAGAAGTGCGCGTGTGTGTGTGTGTGTGTGTGTGTGTGTGTGTGTGTTTAATTATTTAAATCTCTTGTTTATATTGGGCCAAGCGCGCGTGCTAGAATGGTGATAAACAACTACATTTCCCATGATTCCTAGCGCTCCAGAAAGGAGGCGTCTTTTTTCGGACAGTTTTCTGCCCTGGCTCTCTGTTCGCTGTGAAAACTGCCTCTGCCAGGTGTGGGGGTGATTACTGGAGGCGCAGGGGGGGCTCTTGTAGCGGGTTGCTGTGTAAAACTGATCCGCTATGACAGAAGAAAGGCAGGAAGGAGGGAGGGAGGGAGAGAGGTGAAAGGTCACCATGGCTCGCGCTGATCAGGTGACAGATGTGGCAAAGTCGGGCTGTGTCTGGAGTTTTTACACGAAATTCTACTCAACTTAGAAGAAGAAGAAGAAGCAGAAGAAGAAGCAGAAGAAGAAGAAGAAGCAGCAGAAGAAGAAGAAGCAGAAGAAGAAGAAGAAGCAGAAGAAGAAGAAGCAGAAGAAGAAGAAGAAGAAGCAGAAGAAGAAGAAGAAGAAGAAGAAGCAGAAGAAGAAGAAGAAGCAGCAGAAGAAGAAGAAGCAGAAGAAGAAGAAGAAGAAGCAGAAGAAGAAGAAGCAGAAGAAGAAGAAGAAGAAGAAAGAAGAAGCAGAAGAAGAAGAAGGGGAGAAATGACAGACCAGGGGAAGCAGTACATCACAGGAGCCGAGCATGATGAAGCCTTGTCGCTTGGTTATTATGATGAAGATGACGATGATGATGGTTTGGAGACGTTCACAGAGGATGGAGTGTGCGGCTGCGATGAAGGAGGTCAGCCCCGACTTTTACACTTCCCAGGATCTATTTAAAGTTTAGTTTAATCAAGGACACTTTCATAACCTTCATGCATGCATTGCATATCATATCCATTATTCCTATGTTCCATAAACTAAAATGCATGAAGTTCAACCCATACTACCCATGTACTGACTTTCTCCCCCACCTGAACTTGCTGCATGTCCATGTTTCTCCATGAATGGGTCAGGGGCGACATTAAAGATGAAGAACCGTTAAAGAGTGCCAGAGAGAAGAGCATGAGATGGAATCCACAAACCCGATTGCGTTTCATGAGTTACGTGAAGAAAACGTGCCACACTGAAAAGCACAGACTCTTACGTCTCGTTTAGCGCTAAGCGTTGAACAGGGTGTCAGGCCAGCGTCGGACTTAAGCAGCGCTGCAGGAGAAGGTACCGTACTGTACTGTACTGTACTGTACGCTTGGGAAGTTGCCAGACGTCTCCAGATGACATCATCGACTAACTTGCACAGTCTGCGAATCGTTGTTATATCGATTTGCATATCGTAACACGTTACATAATTCGCCGGTATTTTAGTCGGACTAAAATGAATACATATGGCGGGTCGGATTATCGACGATGTTTAAAGGATGTTTACATCAGAAGGCATCCATGATCTATACTGAATCCATCCATCTTCTATACCGTTTAATCCTTTATCAGGATCACGGGGAACCTGGAGCCTATCATCGGGCACAAGGCGGGGTACACCCTGGACAGGGTGCCAGTCCATCACAGGGCACAATCACACACACACTCACACACACACATTCATACACTACGGACACTTTAGACACGCCCGTCAGTCTACCATGCGTGTGTTTGGACTGGGGGAGGAAACCGGAGAACACGCAAACTCCACACACACCGGGGTCACGGTGGGAATCAAACCCCCGACCCTGGAGGTGTGAGGTGAGGTGAATGTGCTAACCACTAAGCCAGTG